>MU223951.1:1358667-1399209 GCA_018584345.1 Thuja plicata
TTCATAAGGAGATCATTTTGTAATTCTTTATTGTTGAATATAGAAGCTTTTTCTGTCAACATGGTTTTGCAGTCTCTGGCCTATTGGCCGCCATAGTTTCTCTTCTGTCTTCTTCTGTCTTTTGCTTCTGTTTATGTAATAGTCTTGCATGCAGGTGTTCTTGGAAAGATTTGATGGTTATCAAATCTAACATAACTTACACTAGGCTTATTGATGATTATCCTCCCTGTGCTCATATATCAGGTGCCAGGTGCCACTTCACTCCCTATCTAATACATCTAGGTCAATGGCTATAGGATTTTGCTTCTTGGGATTTGTGCCGACATCCCATTTTGCAACCTCTTCCTCTGAAGGCCAATTAAAACTTTGAATACTCTGAAGTTATGCCTTATTCTTGTCCCATCTAGCATCGGTTATGACCTTGACATCTGCTACAAACTTAATGAAGTCTATCTCTACTTTTAAAGCCTCATCCAAGGTCTTATTAAACCTATCCATGTCTAGGGAAACACTATCTGTAATAAAGGCCTCTTTAATAGGCAATAAACTGTCAAACTCATTTTTCCATTCTGCTATTGCTTTAATCTTATTATCTTCTCCCTTTATTGGAGAAATAAATCTATTATAATTTGGCCCAAACATGTTGGTCCTAGCCTGTATCTGATTTGATTTGCCTTTGAAGAAAGATAAAGTAGCTTCAATCTACTCAATTTATTCTCCCACTTAACTGACAATCTCAGGGACATCTTCCCTATGTGGATGTAAGGCTCCCAACCTTTCAAAAAGTGATGCCCTTCCTGACCAAGTACCAAAATAAGGACTCAAAGTCATAATATGGTTATTGACCTCTATTTCTAGGTCTTGTAGCTTACTGTAAGCATTATGTACCAAATCAAATTTTCATTTTAGGACATCAATCCTATGTTGCAAGATCTTCCATAAGGCTTCTAAAGCCACTTTATTATGATCTTTGTCCACTTGCTCTGTTCCAATTGAAACATCTTCCATGGTCTCAGTTTGTGCATCCACTACCTGTTTAGGTGGAGCAAGGATAGCCTTGGGGGCCTCTTGTAATTTATTGTTCAATTCCTCCACCTTCCCTTATAATGACTTGATCTTAATCAAGCACACTTCCATGTCCTTCACCACAGAACTTGATTGATCAAAAAGCTTCCGGTATCTCTTGGACATCTGCTCTATTTTAGCCTCATTGAGATGTGAAAAATGGGTGAGAGCCAGAGATATCTCTAGATCACTAGTATTATGAATAGACCAAATGATCTTATCCCCATCCATTTTCTCCTGCACACTGATCAAGGATGACTTCTATGTCTTAGGGGCCAATGACCACATAGCTAAAGTCTGGGATCACAGATCATATCCACATCCCTTGATCATTTATCCAATTGGTCTCTCGAAGGACAACTTTGCATCAGGTTGCCTTCTGATATGATCAATTATGAAGGTTGAAGCTAGATCCAAACCAGGTACAAGCAACATTCCACTAGGTTTGACTAGTTTCCTAGCCTCATTAGGTGTCATGTTTTCAGTTTCAGGGTCATGTGCTTGCAAGGCCTACAAAGCTTCACTTGGCATTGAACTCTCCTCTGTCAGTTGTAACTGTGCCCCTACTTATTTTTTTTTACTCCAAATTAAGAAATTCTTGAACTCCACAGTCTTAATAAATGCATCATCATTTAGGAATTTATCTTTCATCCTGGCATAACAGGAGAGGTAATTCAATTTCTTCTTGATCATCCTTTTTCACTTTCTTTCCTTCCTTGATTATTTTTATAAGGTGGTGGTCATATGCTCTATTACCAATGATTAGGGTAGTCACCTTATCTTTTTTCTTCTCTTGTGCCTTGGCATGAGAAGGCTCCCCTGATTCCACTTTTTGTTTCTTTTTAGGGGGCTCATCAGTCACCTCAGTATCAGGCACCTTTATAAGTTCTACCTCTATATTATGCTCTGTTGAGGGTGGTTGATCCATGGGAGGAGGGCTATGGACTGAGTAACCTTCTTCACTATCTTCCTCATATTTTGAAGAAGAGTGTTTCTCAGGGCCTCACTCTTTGTCTTCTATCAGCCCTTCAAGCTAATTATACAATGTATTATAATACCCCATCATACTTTTGAGTCTTTTTAAATAGGACACTCCAGGAAAGAATCCTCCAAAGGGAATCCCTTTTTTCTTCATTTTTTGTTTTAGGCTCATCAGGTCCTGATACTGGTCTATCCTTGTTTCCACCTCATCTTCCTCCAATATATTCCTTATGAGGTCCTCTTCCACACACTCCTCATGCTCTTTGATAGCAGTGATGGTTGGGGTTAGCAATTTCTTTGCACTCTTTATTAATCCCTCTGGGTCTATATATTTGTACAGGGCCACATTCATTTTGTAATGACCCAACCACTTATTCATAGAATCCTTTGATCTTTTCCCAACGGTGAAGTTGGTAACCTTGAACTATCAGGGTGTAAAAGTACCCTTCATATGTGGAGCCAGGTGGTCTCTATCTATCCACATCAATTGCCAAATAAATTCCATTATAGCTATCCTTAGGGGTACATATTTGGGCAGGATATGTGTGGGTTGGGACCATCCATAGACCCTCATCAAAGTAAATTTATCCCAACAATAAAAATCTCCCCAGTTATGATCTCATGTGCACTTATCAACATACTGACAAGGTTTGAGAAGTTGCAATACCCTGACTGGAAATATGGTTACATTCACACCTAGGATATTTAGAATTGGATATGAAATCTAATTCTAATAACCACAAAACTCATGTTCATTGGAAGTAAAATTCCAAACCCTAACCCAAATTTGCACAGGGTTTTGCTAGCCGTGGAACATCATCCTTGGCCTCAAATTGTGTACATCCATACTATTAATAATGAAATACAAAATTAGATGCATCAGAATAGAATAATGCAAAAATTTAGGGTTTATCTTCTTATGGATATCTATAAGGCCTTGATGTATTTTATCAATAACATACTGAATATAATCATAATCAGTACTAGCATGAGAATTCTACATGTCCAAGATGATCATTAATATATCTGCAAACACCCTTTCAATAATCCCATCTTTCCCCAAAACCCTACATAGACCATAAGCAATGTAATTCATATAAAATCTCAAATCCTTGAAAAGATATGAGGCAGTAGAATTCGGTATGGCAGCTATATAATTCATGTTTGATTTGGGCACATGACCCTGGATTAATTTGGCCACAATGGTGGTTTCTATGAAATATTGATTCTCTAACTTTGTTAA
This sequence comes from Thuja plicata, assembly GCA_018584345.1. Classification (NCBI taxonomy): domain Eukaryota; kingdom Viridiplantae; phylum Streptophyta; class Pinopsida; order Cupressales; family Cupressaceae; genus Thuja; species Thuja plicata. The sequence continues at coordinate 1,361,957 of MU223951.1, forward strand.
GTCAATCTATGTTGTCCAGGGATGATATTTTTCAAAAGCCCTCATGAATGAAGCCCTATCCAATGTAACTAAGGTTGTGCCATCACTTTTCTTAATGCTTCTAGAAAGAGATTCATATTTCCTAGCTAGCTTGATCAATAAGTCTACGTCTTCAAAGACATCTAGTATAATCATATTTTCTAACCCTGATGTCCAAGGATTGGAAATTGGAATTTCCTTATCCCTATTACTATAGAAATAATTAAATAGATGATAACCATAAAACCTAGGAGTACGTGCATCTCTACAATTTTCCATATCATCAATGAGGAGTTTATCATTTACCTTTTTCCCTTAGTTTGTTCCAGTTAATAGAGCTATGAATTCATCAGAATAATTCCTCTTGCCCTTTTGGACATCCTCTGCATCTCCACTTCTTCCACTGGTTGAGGCCTCGCTTGGTGCTTCTTGACTCATTGTAACTGATCTTCACTGAACAATGCTACTTTTTGATACAAACTTCTCCTTACAACCTGCCCTAAAATTTAGACAATTGCCCACTTCTGAAAGCACTAAAACTTATGCAATTTCTAGCTCTGCACTCTAAAAATTTTGGTAAATTGAAATGAACAAAGGAAACATCTATTTATTTATGAAAAATCAATGCACCAATCTAATCGAGATCATGGAATTGTTACTCAGTCACTTTTGTCATTACTTTGCGTGCCTTGACATCTATTTTTTCCTTGTCATGGCGCCTTCAGGTTGACAGGTACTTGAATTTGAAAAGCCCACTTGGATAGGTCATGAGCACATTTTTAGTTTTAAAACCCTATTATACGTGATTAAGCTTTAAATTCAATCGATGATTGGCTGGTTTCCTTTACCTTTTACAACTCAGCAGATCTCTTACACTCTGTCAAAATCTTTCCCTTTTAATAGGCTAGCTTTTTTACTTCATGACACAAGAACAAACCCATGTAACCTTACCTTAATTTTACCACAATTCTTTTAGAGATTTCATGACTGTATTGTCTCTAAGTTGCTGAGAGTTTAGCTTTACCCAAGTTTCACTGTGAGATTCAAAGTGGACCATACAATTAGATCTTCATCAACACCTTGCACCGAGTCTTTGAATAATCTTGCACTTTCTCAATTTTCTAAGAGATTACGTGACTACCGTTGATATCCTTTTAATCTAATGGTTTGTGTTGAATCTCCTAATATTTAGCTTTAACTCTAGTTTGTTACAAGATCACGCTCTAATCACATAAAAATGGCCATCTAAACCCTAGACCCCTGATCTCAACAATTAATCAAGAAACCCTAATCTTGATTATTCAAAGTCCTAAATCAAACATGCAATTCCTCAATCTATCAAATTCAAGCTAATCTGACTTGAACCCTAGGTCTTAATCAATCATTGTACTTGATTAATTAATTAATTCTTAAAATCATGATACATTGGTAAATAAACCTTATGTTAATTATTTAATTGATATTCTGATATATTAATTAAATAAAATTACAAAATTGTCAAATAAATCAAAAAAGGAATTAAATTAATTATAAAAACAAAAATGTGCATTCAAAATCATTTAAATTATTAAAAATGCATATGACATCATCAAATCCAGTTAACTGATTAACAAATTGGAAACAATCTAGTTCCACTCAGTTAACTGATTCTTATCTATTTATCATATTGGAAACATTTTAGTTAACTGAGAACTGAATATGGAAGTTTCCAAAAAGACTGATCAGTCAGTTCAGTCAAATAACTCTTTCAACCAATCACATTTCTTGCACATGGATTGTGCTTATTCAATCGAATTTGAGCCACTCTTTTCTTTCGATCTCAACCGTCGATTCGAGAGAGATTTCTATAAAAGAGAAACTCTTTTCCTTCATAGGGATCCTAACTTTTCTATCGTTATTATATTGTGTTTTCTTTTCTTAGCTTTTAATCATTTAGCATTGTTGTTTTACTTTCAAGCATGCAATCAATCTAATTTAGAGAACATTTGATTTGGATTTTAAAAAGAATCATCATATTTCATTTGGTGCTTTAAAACAAATCTATTTAGCTTGGATGAACAACAAATTGCATTTTTTATATCATTTTAGATCAATCATCTAGATTAAAAATCCTTCATTTAGAACAGGTGTAGTCACTGAGTTTGCGATGACCTAATAGAAAACTCATACTCCTGCCTACTAGAAGGTAATAGATCGATTTAGGTTAGTGTAGTTTACTGCATTTCAATTTCATGTTTTCTAACCCGCTAACCATGCAATGATCTATTGAAGTGTGTATGTTTGTGTTTGTAGGAACAAATACCCATTTTTACACATACATTTATGGCGCCCACTGTGGGGCTCAAACCCACAATCAAAATTCCTTCTATCTTCTATCTATTATTCTTTCAGCGCCTTCGAGTTCTATTTCAGCACGTTCCATCTCTTTGCTATCACTTTTGTAGCACATTTGCATTTTGTTTTGGTGTAGTTAATCATTTCTTCTTTCATGTCATTTTTTTAGTATGCATGTTTTTCTTTTTAGCTTGCATGCCATTTCTGTAGGATGCATGTTTTTCTTTTTATCTTGCATGTCATTTATGTAGGATACATGTTTCTCTTTTTAGCTTGCATGTCGTTTCTGTAGAATGCATGTTTTGGTTTTTATCTTTCATTTCATTTTTGTAGGATACATGTTTTTCCTTTTAGCTTGCATGCCATTTTTGTACATTACATGTTTTGATTTTTAGCTTGCATGTCATTTTTATAGGTTGCATGTTTTGTTTTTTAGTTTGCATTTCATTTTTGTAGGATGCATGTTTTTCTTTTTAGCTTGCATGTCATTTATGTACATTGCATGTTTTGATTTTTAGTTTGCATGTAATTTCTGTAGGTTTCCTGTCTTTTTTTTAGCTTGCATGTCATTTCTGTAGGTTGCATGTTTTGATTTTTAGCTTGCACGTAATTTTTGTAGGTTGCATGTCTTATTTTTTAGCTTGCATGTCATTTCTGTAGGTTGCATGTTTTAATTTTCAGCTTGCATGTCATTTCTATAGGTTGCATGTTTTTCTTTCTAGATAGCATGTCATTTTTGTAGATTGGATGTATTTTTTTATTTTAAATTGATAAAAATAACAAAACTTTATTGATTCTCTAATGCTCACGGTTGTCTTTATTTTCTATTTTTTTATTTTCCTAGCCTAACAATGGTTTGCAGGACATTGTAAATGAAGAACAAATCATAAAATATTAATGAGTTTGATGCAGGACGCTTGTCAAAGACATTGTGTGTCTTCCAAAACTATCATGTCTGTGTTTTGTAGTTAAAACTTAAAATTTGGTGCTTAAAAAGAATCACTTTTCTTATGTGTTTGAAGTGATCTCTAGATTTGTAATCCCAAAGAATTGCATGAACCTATCCTCTCCTCTCGCCTTAGCAGATCTTGGGTGTAAGAGAAATTCATGCAAATCTTTTAGCCTGACTACCTCTCGAGAGCTTTAACAAAGCCGGTGAGAGTGGATTGTCCAACTAGTAACAAGCTAAAGCCAAGCCCTTCTGAACCAGCATATAAGAAATGTCATTTTGATCAGTGTCACAGTGAACAGGTGTTGATTACGTTATACCAAGAAGAAGATCTCCCTCAATACGCTTGTGGTGCATAAAAAACTATAGAACGTAACTTTTGTAGACTGGAAGGCCTCCATAATGGAGCTAATATGCCGCAAGTATAACCACCTAAATGGATGCCCTAACTAAAAACTTTGTTCTACTGACCAAAAATACCTCTATCTATTGGTGCGGAAGGTTAGAGACTAACTAAGACGTCCCACATTTTCACAGCTCTTTGTAGAGACAATGGTCCTTTGGGAAGTGATTACCCTTGGGATTTGAAGCTTGGTGTGTCTGAGAAGTGAGTGCACTATAAGGAGGAGCCCATGCCTCCAAGATTGTAAGTTATCCGCTATGAGTAGGCATGGATAAAATTTGGTTCAAGTGAGAATTCAGTAGATATTTCCTTGGCTTACCTAGGATTGTGGTGTGTCTGTTCTTTTTCAAAAAAACATTTAGCTTGATGTGTCTTGCATGAGTGAAACATCAAAAATAGAAACCAAACATTCAAAAAAAATATAAAAATGATAATTGGTCCAAAATTTGCACTCTTACATGTTAAGCTGTCAACTCTTGTCTGAGTTTCTGCATCTAGTGTCAAAACTCAGGAAATATATCAACTTACTATCCAAATTGATATTCTGTTGTGACGGTTCTATTTAAATTTTCACAAAATCTATGTTCTCATCAACATCACTACTAGTCTATCTTTGCTTGCAATATGTTGACAGTCTGACTCGTTGTCTTGAAATCTGACTTTTTTTGTGCTATTCCAAGTGAATTGTTATCTTAATCATATTTTTCTACGTTGTCCTTATCCTGAGTTGCGAGAGCAGGTTTTTTAACCTTGACTCAAGATCAGAGTTGTTGCTTCTCTCTCTTAGTTGGAATTTATCTCCTTTATCCTTTAGTCTTGGAATTAATCAACACTTCAGATATCACTCTAGCACCTATCAGTCAATTAACTGATTCATCATACCTTCTCTTCAATCTTCCAAGAAAGAACATCAAGCCAACCTTACAATGTCTAAAAGCAAATGGGCTAAACCTTATGGTCTTAACAACACGAAAGAAGAGATTCTTATGGCAGCTTTATCAAAACAGGTTGAAACTTTGAAATCTGAAATCCAAGAATTAAAGGGGTAAAAGGATACACCATCCAACAAATCCTCATCAAGCTCAATCTATCCTTTTCTATTTGATCATGATCATGTGGCTCAAAATCCCTAAAATCTTCTGAAAACACCACGACATCTCCCTTGAAAGGGATTAGTAACCTCATGAAAGAAAAACCTGAGGTTAAATGCAAGAGGGACTTCACTCCTTTGAGACAATCTTATAAATCAACATTGGAAGAACTTCTTGAGAATGATCTCATCACATTACCTCAAGTCACATCACGTGGATTGAGATTATTAAGTACATATTGTGCATATCATCAAAGCAATGAGCATACAACTTCATCTTGCGTGGAGTTGAAACTTAAAATCCAAGCTCTCATAGATGATGGCATAATTGAAGTGGAAAATTCTAATGATTCATCTAAGCTCAATCATGATCAATATCAGGAATCCATGTCTAGCAATGGTTCACATATCATATCTAATTCTTCCACCATTCCTCCATCTCCTAAAGCTTCAAAATCAGCCACACCATCTCTATCAACAACTGAGCCTAATGACGACTATGTCTACCCTCAAGGACTACCTCTTAAAGAGATCCATGCTAATCAACATATGACTGCAAGTCTTTCTTAGGATTCAAATATCATAGACCCAAAGCATCCATGTGCTTCAACATTTATCATGCATATTCCAAATGATTGTCCATCATCCTATCAAGAATCCCACATGCAGATCAAAACTCCTACCTCATCCTCAAAAGTGGCTCCATGTCAAGAGGGAAATCCATAATATGCAGAAACAAATATCAGTAAGGATCAAGATCAAGGCACCATCCATCCTTATCCAATGGTTGACCAAAGTCGCATATCTCAAGAGTCCCATGATGATTTTATCATCCCCTTCCATTTCTTCCTAGAAGACACTCTTACATGTCCTATACCTTATCCATCTCCCTAGCAAGATCAAGATATAATTTCCACCATCTCTAATGAGCCTATTGAAAATCAAGATAAAGGTACCCTTTGTACACATCTAATGATCCTTGTCAAGATCATAGCATCCCATCATCCCCTTGTCATATTCTTCAATATACAAAAACCATCATTCCTCAATATCCCTTGCAGAACAATAAATATACTCAAGCTTCAGCTGCTCCTATAAAAATTTCTCCTATCAAAGCTACTCATGCACCTATTGATATAAAGATAAATCTTAAAGATGAGAGTCTCAGAAATGTAGCTCACTCTAAAGATGTTAATATCCCTTCCACACCTTATCTCCCTTCATTCAAATGTAAGCATCATCCTTCTCCACCCTCTAAGTCCATCCTTGGTCCCTATATCCCAAAGCTAAAACCATCAAACCTTCCATCTATATTGGGTCCTTATATCCCTCCATCCACCATGCCTATCACTACTATCTTGTCATCCACTTACCCTATCCCCTATCAAAATAAACAAAAAAATTCATCCTTGAACTCTCCCTATCAACCCATCCATACGAACCAGTCACATCAACCCTATACATCCATAGTTCCCGAGTCTTTTGGAAGAAATTTGGATGTGCAACGAAGAAATTAGAAATACAAGAATCCACTTACATATGAATATCACTATGTCCAATCTAATCGAAATGTGACTACAAAGAAAAATGAAATATTCAAGAGACCACAAAGGTCCACTGAGAAAAGAATAATATCAAATAAAATATGGGTTCCTAAATCCATCATAGAATAATTGTGTTCTAAATCAAAGCAAAGAATAAAATCAAAGAAAATATGGGTTCCTAAATCCATCATGGAAGAATTGCGTTCTAAATCATCCAAAAATAAAGGAAAATCAAAAGCTATGTGGATTCCCATGTCTCTTCTAAAGGACTTGAATACAAAAATAAAATCAAAAGTTATGTGGGTTCCCAAGTCTCTCTTAAAAGGCTTGAACAAAAATGAAAAGTCAGAGTTGGCATCCAAGCTTCCAAAGTCTTCCACTTCATCTCCATCTAAACATCTCTCATCTTCTAAGTCTAATTTGGGTCCTCATGTCCCAAAATCCATTACCTTGAATACTTCACCATCTTCTCTATCTATCTTGAGTCCTCGTGTACCAAGATCCGTATCCACTCATACATCAAAGCCTCAAGCTTTCGCATCCACTTTTCCTCCATCCGTCTACTGCCCTTCAAGGGGTGTGTCAATGTTGATCTTATCATCATTTCCATGTACCTCTACACAAACCCTTCAATACCCTATCCAATATCCCTCATCTACCTACTACCCATCTATCCCATATCCTTCCATCCCTCTTATCCAATCCCTCACATAAATCCTTGGCTACCATCTTCCTTATCCTCCATATCAATCCTCCCTACCATCACCCTATCAACATCTTCAAGCATAATTTAAGCATCCTTGGCCCATCATAGCATATCCTTCAAAGGAGCACTATCCAAAGAGAAATAAGCTTAAGTTCCTCCATAAAATCAAAAACAAGAAAAATATCAAAAGTACCTTGGTGAAAACTTGGTAACAGGCACCTTGGTAGAAAAACTAAAGATAAATCAATTCATCCTATGGTGAAAACCACTTCTTGTGGTGCCTTGGATAAGTACCATGATGAAAACTTGGAAAACAGGTGTCATGCGTAATTCCTCCTACTTGCACTTTTCACTTGGGGGAAAGTTCCTTCCATGTCATCTTATCCATCATATCTTACATCCAGCTAGCCCATGAACAATATATATGTTCCTTGTGGTGATCTTGACAAGGTTGAACCTATCCATGAGCATCATGTATCCTGACATGCATTATCCTTTCCATTAGCCTATTCACTTTCTCTCATCCATGCTACCCTATTGTGATCTTGGTTATTCCAAGCTTATCCTTCCTATCTTTGAGTATTCCTACCATAATCCAAACCATCCACTCATACCCTTCATCACCCCTTTATCCTGATCATTTTATCCCATCACTACCCTATCTAATTAAGAGCTTGGTCTTGATCTAAATGAAGAACAAAAAAAAATGAAAAATAGTTTCTCAAAATAAATCTTGACATGTCCATTATTTTGGACTACATGCTTTTCATGACATCAATTCATTATCTTATATGCTATTCAGCACCACTCCATGAGCCTACATTGCTATATTTTTTTTCCCTAGCTTGGGTAATCTTGAGGAGACTATCTTTGAGGGTCGCATTCACCCTCTTCATCCATAATTGTCTATTCACCTTATCCATCAAATTTCTAATCCATCTGTAATGTCCTCCACCTTGCTAGACATTGGGGGAAAACCAATGTGATCTTGCTTAAGAATGAGTAATCTAAAAAAATCTAAAAATTTGGAAAAGTCCTAAAAAAATGATCATCTTGGTAAGAACCTAGCAATAGGTGCGTTGATGCATCAATAAAAAAAAATCAAAAAGATAAAAAATTCAAAAAAAAAAGAAGAAGAAAAAAGGATGGCAACACAGGCATGCTTACCAGGTTTTCAATGAACACATCATCAAGCAAGACCCCATCGCTTGGGGCATCTCACCTTCATCACATCACATCAAGTTGAGATTATCATAAATCAAAAGCAACCCAATCAATTGTCTTGTACACTGATGGATACACTCCAAACCAGATAGATTGGTTTTAGACAAGTCATTCATTTCTGAAACTAGGCACATTGATCAAATTGGCTTCATCATTTCAAATCAATTCAATTTCTACAAAAATAGCACCTCTTCCAAGTAGGTGAAAACCTGGTAAACAAGCACCATGGTAGAAAAAATAGCATCTCCTCCAAGTAGGTGAAAACCTAGAAAATAGGTGCCTCTTGTACATCAGTGCTCCATCTATCAATGCTCAGTCTTGGTAGCAATCCTTTGCTTCAATTTATACATATTTTTCAGTCACTTTCATGATACTTTGGTTCTTCTGAAAACCCTCCTGGCTTGAAACTGATCCAAATTCATAGTCTAGGGGAAATCAAATCAATTTTGTCCTCACAACATGAGTCAAGTCAGTCATCGCAACCAACATTTTCTACTAGGGGCATGGGTCCCCATCAAATCACATCTTTGGATTACACTAGAGTCTGTAATCTTGTCATTTATGAAGGACAACTCACTACTGACACAAATAGGTGTTTCTCAACACCACGATAAAAATTGTTACTTAACACTATTCTTGGATGCATCTGTATTTTTTAACACACATTGGATACCACAAAACGTAAACAATAGATCGATAGAAATCAAACACATCACACTCACTAGCATGACAGTGTTTCTCAACACCTCCTACATATACACATCCAAAAACTTTGAAACTAGATGAAGTATGTTGAACTTCTATTTGTATGATGTCTATTTTCATTGATTTTTTGTCAATCTTTTCTTTGTCTACTGCTTGTTGGTGTGGTCCTGATGATCCAACAATGTCAAATAAACAGGGTGTATGTGAGAAGAGCTCATGCATCAAGGCAAAAAATCCTCACATCCCTTAATCTTGTTTACTTGCATGCCAAGGTGAGGTCGGAACTATCTACTTGAATTTTATTGCTCTGCTTTTTTACGCAAGATCACACTCATGGTTATCTTGGCTTTGAATGGCTTGATACTAGTGTACTCTTGCAACATCACCTAGAAATAATGTTTAGGTCATCTCGCATGTTGTGCCTTGATGCCTTCGTTAGTTTTCCATATCTTATTTGATGAAAGTCATATTCATATTCTTATGGTCGCAGTGGCACCAGTAAGGATTGTATCGACTTTGATGTTCCAAAAATGCTCGATGATGAAAATTTCAATGCTGAAATTTTAGTGACTACACCTTAGGTTGCATTCATGTTAGTCTTGCATCTGCATCTACTTGGTGTTAAATCTACATAATATCGATATTTCTCTCCAATGTGAAGGATGTGAGACTCTCATCGATCAATCTTCTCATCGCCAAGTGGTCAGTTGTGCGTGAACATGACACCCCTCACTAATTTGAGTTTCTTGATTCCATTTTCAGGATTGAAATAAAAATCTAAGATGGACCACTTGCACAACCAATAGAAATCTCTCATGCTTTTATTCTAATCAATCCATGTATCATACTTTTGGTCAATTTTGGTCAACATGACCTCCCATCAAGTACAGATTTTTTCCTAACCTCTTGCGACCTATTTTTAATCAGATCATCTTCTTCTTGCATCATTTTATCAATAGGATTTCTTCTCATCACTTGGGCACCTATCCATATTTTGATTTTTCTCCCGAGGGGGCAGGATCAAGACATCAACATTCCAGTGATCACATCCTTAATTAAAACCCCATCGCTTAGGGCATCTAAGATTCATCGCATCAAATCAAGTTGAGATCATCTTAAAATCAAAGGAAACCTAATCAATGGTCTTATATAGTGATTAATATACTGAAAACTAGACAAGATCAGTCTTATATAGGCTATTCATTATTGAAACCAGATATATTGATCAAATTGGCTTCATCACTTCAAATCAAGTCTTTTTCTTGCTAATCAAATCTCTTAACGGTAATCAATTTCATCATTTCAAATCAAATGGTTTGTTTGTTCAAACCAATCAAAATGTTTAAGAGTTCCTGACAGATGTCCAGTTTCATCACTTCAAATCAAACTGAGTATTATGTTTTATATCTTTTCATCGATCTTAGTCCAATCAAGCTCAAAGTTGGTCTTGTTCTTCAAAAGAATGGTTTAATCACTTCTAGGTCTTCTCACTAACAATTATTTGAATCAATGTGCTGATCGCACATTAATTCAAAGAGGGGCAAATATAATCACATAAAAATGGTCATCTAAACCCTAGACCCCCAATCTCAACAATTAATCAAGAAACCCTAATCTTGATTATTCAAAGTCCTAAATCAAACATGCAATTCCTCAATCTATCAAATTTAAGCTAATCTGACCTGAACCCTAGGTCTTAATCAATCATCGTACTTGATTAATTAATTAATTCCTAAAATCATGATACATTAGCAAATAAACCTTATGTTAATTATTTAATTGATATAATGATATATTAATTAAATAAAGTTAAAAAATTGTCAATTAAATAAAAAAAAGGAATTAAATTAATTATAAAAACAAAAATGTGCATTCAAAATCATTTAAATTATTAAAAATGCATATGACATCATCAAATCTAGTTAACTGATTATCAAATTGGAAACAATCCAGTTCCACTCAGTTAACTGATTCTTATCTATTTATCATTTTGGAAACATTTCAGTTAACTGAGAACTGAATATGGAAGTTTCCAAAAACACTGATCAGTCAATTCAGTCAACTGACTCTTTCGACCAATCACATTGCTTGCACATGGATTGTGCTTCTTCAATCAAATATGAGCCACTCTTTTCTTTCGATCTCAACCATCGATTTGACAAAGATTTCTATAAAAGAGAAACTCTTTTCCTTCACAGGGATCCTAACTTTTCTATCATTATTATACTATATTTTCTTTTCTTAGCTTTTAATCATTTATCATTGTTGTTTTACTTTCAAGCATGCAATCAATATAATTTAGAGCACATTTGATTTGGGTTTTAAAATGAATCATCATCTTTCATTTGGTGCTTTAAAAAATATCTAATTAGCTTGGATGATCAAGAATTTGCATTTTGCATATCATTGTAGATCAATCATCTAGATTAAAAATCCTTCATTTAAAATAGATGTAGTCATTGAGTTTGTGATGACCTGAGAGAAAACTCATACTCCTACCTACTAGAAGGAAATAGATCAATTTAGGTTAGTGTAGTTTACTGCATTTTGATTTCATGTTTTCTAACCCGCTAACCATGCAATGATCTATTGAAGTGTGTGTGTTTGTGTCTACAGGAATAGGTACCCATTTTCATGCATACAAACGTGACTACAATCTATCTCTGAGTTGCTGAGAGTTTATCTCAACCTCGGGTTTTCTCTAAGATTTTACGCATGCCACAAATCTCCTTAACCACTTAAAAATGTGTCAGCATCTTAATCATTATTCTCTTGATCACTGAACAATCCTTGACCTTTTGACTTCTTTCAGTGACTCAGCGCCAGCCACAAGATTTGATCTCTCTCATCATTTAAAATTACCTGCTGCTAACTTGACTTGGCTCTGACCTAACCATACTAATCATAGTTCTTTTGGAGACTTAGCGACTGAGGAAACTCAAATTTGCTGAATGATTTCCCTAACTCAGGTTCTATTTAGAGATCACGCACCATCCCTTAGATCTTATCTCAATCAATGATCATCGTTAAGTCTCTCAAACTTTTTGTACTTCATCAAATCCTTTTGAGATCACATGGTAACCCTTTATTTATTTTCAATATGGTGGTCTACATTGAATCTCATAACCTTTCACTTAACTACACTTTTCTTCAGAGATCTCACGACTGGGTTATCTTTGGGTTTCGAAAAGAAACTTCACTTAACCTTACTTCAACCCAAGTTTATTTGGTGATTGTGTGATAAGACTTATCTCGGAATCGCTGAAAGATTCATTAACTCATGAGTTAATTGGGAGATTATGCGCAGGCCACATGATCAAGTCAAGGATGACACAAGATCTACAATTATCTCTTAATCATTGAAGGAAACATTAACCTCGACATTTGTTCTAAGATTACGTGACCGCTACTCATCTTGTAAAAGATCAACAATCAACGTTAAATATCTAAAGCCTTTTCTTAACTCAGATTTCTTTTAGAGATAATGCGACAAATAAAAATGAACTCTATCTTGACCTTGGGTGTATTAAGAGATTACATGACTGAGAAAATCTCCAAGTCGCTGAGTAATTCTTGTAACTTGAGTAAGATTATGAGATAAAGCGCTCACCACAAGATCAAAACTTAATCCATGGTTATTGCCAAATCTCAAAAACTTTGATCCATCTCTATAATCATCTCACAATTATGCGCCAACCATATGATCAAACCAAGATCAACCGCTATCACTAAGTCTCTGAATGACTTAAAGCATATCCTTTTTATCTCAAGATTAAGAGATAAGCTATCTCCAAGTCGCTAAATAGAATATAATATTCAGTTCACTTTGTGAGATCAGGAGATAAAAGCTTCCACTTAAAGCACATGACTGAAAAGATTTAAGTTATTCAACAAAAAGGTAACTTCAAATTAGAACAAGGCTGAGAACACTTAGGTATTTTTGCACGGTAAGGACAAAAATAACCTAGGGCTTAGGGTTTTCACACCTTTATTGCTTTCACCACTTGGAAATCAACATTTTTAGGAAAATTTTAATGGTACTCTGGAACAGGTCTTGACATTTCAAGCAAAGTTGACACTGGGAACCCAAAAATTTAAAGCAAGACTCGGAAAACTAGAAATATATCCAACAGAATATACGATCTTCCTACTAAACTCAGTCAGGATAATCTAGACATAAGGATATGTAGGAAACATGAAGGGTTCTACTTCAAACCCATATACTTAGATATAGGACCAAGTAGGGAACTAAATGTACCAAGTTCCATTCCACCTTTGCAACTCTTGTGATGATTATGTTATCCTTACTCTAGGCTCACCTTCCAATTCTTTAATGATAGGTGATAGGCCATTGTAATTGCATCTTTTAGATACCTTAGAAGAACTTTTGCTAGGTCCGTTCTTATGTTTTATTTTATTATTCCAAGACTTTATGCTCTAAAACTGTTATAATGTGGTATTCAACTACTGAACCTATGCCATGGACATATGCTACTTAATGTGCTTTATCGGGATGAATATGCTCTGTTTATTGATACGAAATTATGATCATGTTTTATGAATGAATTGACTGTTTGAGCAATAGATAACGTATATAATTTGAATAATTGCCATGAATTCTTTTATCCTAATGGTTTTAATGCAGTGCATCGAAGTAGCAACTGTCATCTTGTTCAAGTGAGCACATCTATGTGCTGGATGCTTGACTTGGTCTTGCATCAGACGCATACAGATGAAATATCGGCGTAGCAGTGGTGGAAGGTTTCTGGTTAATCTAGGTGGAGATGGTTGAAAGAAGACTTGGAAAGCACAATAATTTCCTTGATGAAATATAGGAGAGAGTGGGAAGTTAGATCTGTTGTCTACGCAGTTCTTTCCTCTCTTCTGGACAGATTCTATTTCCCATTTTCTAGTTTTTCTTTCTGTTAGCTGGTTGTAATAAAAGCTCCGCCTTTTCTTAGGGCATGTGGAGTTTAGCAGTTAGATGTTTTTTCTTTTAAATAAATCCCCACTCCTACGTGAGAAGGAGGGCAGTAGTATTATTATTATAGTTGCAATGTAGTTCAATTCTGTTATTGATAATTCATGTACTCTATTATTCAATTTAATGAGAAAATGATGTTTTGAGTTTAATTCTGTGTAATTGAGTGTTCTGGGTACTTACCCAAGGGGGCCCACTTGGTGAGGAATCCATAGTTAGATTCATTCTAGTTATCCCACTTTCCTACATTTCTATTATTTCAATTCCTATGCTAAACAACTCCTGTAGCCAAAGCCACATGATAGCTACCGCTTCTTACGGCCGAGCAACATAGTAACTAAGGCATTATAGTTGTTTGTGTGCACTCTTCCATCATGCTAGAAACATTCATTTCCATCATTTACTTTCACAATAATAGCTTAGATTTCCTTTGAGTATTCATTTCATGCAGCAATAATATAGTTTCCTTTCAAACACATTTATTTCCTGCAGCCATAGAGTAGTTCCTTTCCATGATTTATTTCTTGCAGTAATTATAGAATGATTGGTTGAGAAAGTGCTTGGTGCATATATTTTTTTGGTGCATTTCAAGTAACACATCCCTAGGTTTGACATATTAAATGAGTTTATTATAAAGTGGATGAAGTGCTTAGTTGGATGTCCAATCCCTGAGTTAAAGGATTATGCCTAGTTTCTGAGCCTTTATAACAAGCGATCATTTTTGGCACCATTATCAGGATGGTGTCGAGCCTGGTTCTTGTTCAACCATTCCTAGGATTTGTTTTCATGCTTTCATTCCCATATTTAAGTAGATTAAGCCTTATCTTGACAAAGCAAACTGCTATTCACATCATTCCATACTATCTGCATGCATAATAGATGAAAAGACGCCCGAGAAGGTACTTTCCAAATCCAGACCACAACCTATTTGAGGAAGAAAACTAGTTCGTTGACGCTATTGTTGATTTCCCTGAAGCCCCTTCATCATCCTCATCTTTTGAGGGTGACTTTTGTGGGTTCTTTTAGGAACGACTAGAATCCAATCTATTTGTTGAAGCCTTTGCCAATCTAGAACTCCAGAATACTCAAGAACAAAATCCTTGGTAGTTAGTCATCTACCAACCTTAGAACCCACCTCAAAATCCACCTTTGCAACAATGAAGGATGGCTAATCCTACTACATTTCCTTTCCCCATCTCTGATCAGCGAGATAATAACAACCTAAAAAATATTCCCTCTTCTACTCTTCCAAAATTTTACGACCTTGTCATAGAGGACCCGGATACCTTTCTCTTTGAGTTTGATATCCTTTGTAGGAGCTATGACTACACCACCGATGCCCATAGGTTTAAGCTCTTCCCTGCAACACTTAAAGAGTCTGCATTGCGATGGTTTATGGGCTTAGCACAAGATGTTGTCCATAATTGGGATAAAATGAAGGATGCTTTCTTACTGAAATATAAGGAGTACTATCGAGGGAATTATATGCAAGGGGATAACATATTTAAGATGTCACAAAAGGAGGATGAGAGTCTTGAGGATTATGTCTCAAGGTTCATGTTCAATTTGCAAAAGAATACTCATCATGAGCTCAATGAAGAATCTCAAAAGTTGCTCTTTTTGTGAGGCATTCATGACGGATGCATAGAGGCACTAGACCTAATGGCCAGAGGAGATATCTCCTAGGCATCATGTGATGATATATGGAAGATCTACCTTAAATAATCAAGAGTTGTTGTTAAGAAAGGAAGAGGATATAGGTCCACTCTGGGGAAGTCCAATGGTGTTGGTGCTTCACAGACTGAGCTAACCAATCTCTTGTCTGATTTTAAGAAACATATCATTAACAACATGGCCACCTAGCTGGACACCATGTAGGCTAAAAAGAAACATGATGAAGTAGAGGCCATGCTAGCATAATTTTGTCCACATTGTAAACAGAAGAAGAGAGAGTGCAGATACAAACTGGTTGATAACATGGAGACTACACAAATGCCAATTGATTACAAACAAGTTGAAACAGAGGACAAGCAATTGTTCTTTGTCACTCAGCAACAACCATGGGTACAGAGACAAGGTATGCCTTGGGATCCTCTTTCATTTAGTGGTCCTATTTATAATAATCAATGGCAACCCCCAATGAATTACCAAAATCCTCCCTAGAATAATTTCCAGAATCAGTGGTAGAATTACCCCAATCCACAGTGGCCAAAACCTCAAGCAGGTTGGCAACAACCTCAAGGGGTGTGGTAGCCACTACAAGGTAATTGGAAAAAAAAACTACAGTGGCAAGGCAGCTAGCAATGGCCAAATAAACCACAAGGATTTTTTCCACCGGCTATGTAGCCTCCACAATAGCAAGCTCTTTTGCCACCTCCTACAGATACTAATCTGCCTACACAACTATAGCCAAACCCTAACAATCAACCTCCTCTACTATAGAAAAATGTGTATGCTATAGACCAGTCGCAGTATCTCATGTAATACCCTACGTATGCAATTAACCTCGATGATATTCACCTACAGTTTGGTACCACTCTGCCTGCACCTGAGCCTCCTATAATTACTAAAATGCCTCTTGAGGAGCCCAATCAACCTGAAAATCTGTCTAATCTAGTATCCCATGCATCACCAGCTAAGTCCAATCATCCTACCATTCCTCCTTTCCCACAAATATTTCAACAGAGCAATTTGAAGACCACTAATGAAGCAACTTTCAATATCCTTGACCAACTAAAGAACTTCAGCATCCAAATTCCCCTTTTCTAGGCAATCAGAGATGTTCCCACATATGGAAAAAACATCAAGGAATATTTCTTTAAAAATCATGGCCACAAGAAGAAGGATCCCCAAACTGTCCATGTCCTGGGAAAACTGGCTGACATCATGTTAGGGAACCTTACCATCCCAAAATATTCCGACCCTGGCAGCCCTATTGTCAAGGTCATTATTAATGGAACTACTATAAAAAAATGCCTTGATTTATCTTGGAGCCACCATTAATTTCATGACCAAGGACATTATGCAATTCCTTGGTATCACCAACCTCTACAATACACCTACTATGCTACAGCTCGCCGACAGTTTGACTGTAAAGCCTAATGGAGTGGTGGAGGATATTGTGGTTGACCTAGAGTCTTGGTCCTACCCTACATATTTCATGATCCTCTCACCAAAATATATCCTAGGAGGCTATCCAATTATTCTAGGACGTCCTTGGTTGGCTATCTCTGAAGCCTACATTGGTTTTCAGTTAGGAGATATTACCATTTCTGATAGCCAGCACACTAAAACTTTGGCCTTGTATCCTCCTGCTCAACCTCAGATGGAATTAGCCTCTCCCATATGGCCAGATGTAGGAGAGGAAGCTGAATTTATTAATTCAATCTCCCAATTAATGATGTTAACAAGGGATCCCTTCTTATAGCTTCAAGAGGAAGATAAAGTAATCACCAACATCCTGCATAACCAGTATGGATTGAACTTGGACCCTTTGGATAGTTCCTTCTAAAAATGCTCCCTGAAGTCGATGTACTCTGATTACCAAATATCTTCCCCTGTATCCAACCAGCTCTATCACCAAATTATTCCCTATGAGATCTAATTACCCTTATTGACCGATGCATCTATGGTCGAGCTCACGAAGCAACTAGAAGTTTCTCCCGAACACTACTTGAACATTAATAGCAAATGTTCTCCTCAGCAACAAACATCATTGACCAAGCTACTGAAGACCCATGATACAACTTTTGCCTAGGATTACACTAATATGAAAGGTCTGGACCCAAATTTATGCACTCATAGGATTTTCCTAAAGGAGGATAAACCCCCAATAAGGCAATTTCAAAGACATGTCAACCCTGCCCTTTGTGAGATAGTCAAATCTGAACTCCAAAAACTCCTTAAAGATGGTTTCATATATCCTATATCAGATAGCCAGTGGGCTTCCCCACTATTCATAGTTCCTAAGAAAGGTGGCAAGTGGAGAGTGTGTGTGGACAATAGAGATCTTAACAATGCCACCAAAAAGGACCATTTCCCTCTTCCATTCATTAACCAGGTTCTGGATTCTCTAGCAGGAAAGAAATACTTTTCTTTCTTGGATGGGTATAGTGGATACAATCAGATCTAGATTCTTCCAGAGGATCAGGAAAAGACCACATTCACGTGCCCATGGGGGAATTTTTCTTATTCAGTTTTTCCATTTGGCCTCTGCAATGCTCCTGCTACTTTTCAACAAGCAGTTATTAGTATTTTTGTTGATATTTCCCATGACTGTATGGAGATCTACATGGACAACTTTACAAATTATGAGGCAACTTACGAGGAAGCATTGGAAAATCTAGAAAAATTCCTCACCAGATGCAAAGAACACAACCTATCTTTGAACAATGAGAAGTTTTTTATGATGATGCAGGAAAGAGTAATGTTTGGTCACTACATTTCTGCTCTTGGCATTCAGGTAGACCTGGCCAAAATTGAATTCATTGTGAATCTGCCTACCCCAGCCAAACAAAAGGATGTCAGAAGCTTTCTTGGTCATGCTGGGTATTACAGAATATTCATAAATGAATTCAACAAGATGGCCAACCCTATGTATTCACTACTCACTAAAGATGCTGACTTTATCTGGACATCAGACTGTGATGAAGCTTTCCTGCAGCTGAAGTTTGTACTCACTCAGGCACCTGTCCTACGAGGTCCTAATTAGGCACTGCCATTTCACATACATATAGATGCCTTTGATCATGCTGTTGGAGAAGTTCTTGGACAAAAGGAAGGTACACTAGAACACACTATTTATTTTATTAGCAAAAATATGCAAGGAGTTGAGTTGAACTACACAGTTACCAAAAAGGAGCTATTGGTTGTTATCTAAGATCTGAATAAATTCTGTCATTATGTCACTGGTTACCAAATCTTTGTGCATACAGACCATGCATCTATTAAGTACTTAGCTAACAAAATATCCATAACAGGAAGGTTAGCTAGATGGTTGTTGCTACTACAAGAGTTAGATATTACCATCATAGATAAGCCAGACAGATCAAATGTGGTGGCTGATTTTCTCTCACGCCTACAGAATGTTGATGAACCTATGTCAATCGATGACAATTTCCCTGACAACCACCTATTCTCCATTGTAGCAAAAGCACCCTGGTATGCTAATATTGCTAACTATATGGTTACTAATAGAGAAAAATTTCAACTTTTCATGGATTGTTGATTGTTTATTCTATACTGGCCCTGACCAAGTATTAACAAGATGCATTCGAGAGGACAAAACTTATGACATCCTCTGAGCTTGTCATGATGAGCCTTGTGGAGGACATTTTTTTTCCAAAAGGATAGCCATGAAGGTACTTAATACTGGTTACTACTAGCCATCCCTCTACAAGGATTCAACCAATTACACCAGGAAGTGTGATTGATGCCAAAAGGATGGGGTGACCTACTAAATCTGATGAAATGACACTCTTTCCTCAGGTTGTAGTAACTCCATTTGATAAATGGGGAATCAATTTTTTTGGTTCCATCACTCTTGCATCTGATGAAAATTCGTACATACTTGTATGTACTAATTATGTAACAAAGTGGGTGGAGGTTAGAACCATGAAGCATGCCAGGGATAACAGAGTTGCATAGTTTCTGTATGAAGAGATATTCACATGCTATGGTGTACCCCATGAGTTATTCACTGACCAAGGAGCTCAATTTACCTCCACATTTGATTACTACTCTGATGAATGAGTATAATATTCACCACCAAAAATCAAGCCCCTATCACCCATAGGCAAATGGTCAGACAGAAATCACTAATAGGGAGATAGAAGCTATCCTCATGAAGATAGTTTAGTTGCATAAAAAATATTATAATAGTCACCTCCAAGAAGCGTTATTGGCCTACCGCACTACATGGAAAACCACAAGGTTTACCCCTTTTGAGTTGGTATATGGAAAAATAGTTGTGATGCCGATTGAGTTTGAACACAAGACTTTACGAATGTCATTGCAGCTAAATATTGATCTTATTGAGGCACAACATGACAGGATCCTAAAGCTTAACTAGCTAGATGAGATAAGGAAGGCATCCTTGCAACATAGAGAGTTGGTTTAGACACAGTGGAAAAAGTGGCATGATTCTCACATCCTTTCCAAACAATTTTCTCATGGCGACTGGGCTCTTTTGTATGACTCAAGATTCCAAGA
Source organism: Thuja plicata (assembly GCA_018584345.1). Taxonomy (NCBI): domain Eukaryota; kingdom Viridiplantae; phylum Streptophyta; class Pinopsida; order Cupressales; family Cupressaceae; genus Thuja; species Thuja plicata. The sequence continues at coordinate 1,382,121 of MU223951.1, forward strand.
AAACCAAGGTAAGCTTACAACATGTTGGCTTGGCCCTTATGAGATTATTCATGTTCATTCTAATAGATTAGTTCAACTATCCACCATTGACCCTATATGTTTCAATTTATTGGTGAATGGTCATAGGCTTCGCCTATACCATAAACCACAGACAAAGGTCAATTTCCTATGGTAGTTTGAGATTTCTCCTACATCCACTGAACCTCCTGCAGCTGAAGAACCTCCTCCTCCTCTTGATGAATTTATTGTAGATGAAGGACCTCCTATAGCTGAAGAACCTCCTACAGCTGAAGACTTTCCTGCAGCTGAAGGACCTCTTCCTACTGAGGGCATTCCTACAACCAACCAGAGTAATTATTTGCTCCAGTCATCTCTTTGAAAATTTCCCGCATGCAATAATAATAAAATTTTTGTTTCCCATGAAAATCTCTTTTCCATAATAAAAAAGTCATTCCATCCACTTTTTCATCATCTTTTTTTACCATCAACACATTCCCGTCACCTCATTATTGCACCAGCTCAAATTTTTACTGTGCCTACGTCATCAAATCTTTTCAGATTTAGGCATTTAACAGTATGATATTTCAAGGTACGCATTACTTTATTGCCTCAAAATTTTTTTTTTACTTCATTTAATATGATTATGACACATTGTAATTAATAAGAGTGATTCATCCATGATTTTGCCGTACATTTCCATGCAAGTGAGGACACTTGCCACTTTTTTCATAGGGGGCAGTAAATAGGGCTTTGTGTATAATAAATGAAATATCCCATCTGCTAAAAACTTACATCATTTCCAAATCAGCTATCATAATTGTCAATCTTTGTCATTACTATTCTACCCGAATTGTACTGAGCCATCATATCAGAAATTATGATTTGACAACCCCTACATGCAAACTATCAAAACCAGCCCTATTTTTAACTCAAAATTTTAGCTTAAATTCACATCATTATTTCAAAATCTTCTATTGTGTCTTGTCTACCCAAAAACACTAGAAAATTTTCATTCCAATTATGGGCACATCAGAGAGATTTTAAGCAAAAACAGAATAGAGAGTATCAGTGGAGTAAGGAGATTTTTGAGTTTCTCAGACATTGTTGGAATTTCAAGCAGCAGAATGGGTGGTTCTCCTATACGACATGAACCATCAAACCACCTGGTATTGTTACAAAGCTAGGACAACATTCAGGTTTTTAACAGAGTAGGGTGGCTCACCTATTTTGTTAGGTTAAATAGGTATGACGAAGATACAACATTGGAATTTTTGAGAACATACAGCAATGGAGTTACATATGTTAAGGGATTACGAATTGAAGCTTAGGAAGCATGGATTTTCCAAAGTCTCTGGACTTCCATCCACAAGTGAAGCATTTCCACATGGGCATGACGTAGGAACAGCCAGAGCATAATTTGCGTTGCCAGCAAATGCCCCAATGGATTACAGTAAACAAGGAGTAAAGCAGACATCTCTTCTAGGGGAATTTCCTCAGTTGGTCGTTCATGTCATAAGGTACATTACCTATGAGGGTCATTTTTCCTTCTTTCATGTAGTTCACTTTAAATTATTAAGCCATTTACGACATAACCATTTAGTAAATGTTCCAAATTTTCTTTACGCCCTTTTGAATTTAAGTGTTGAAGAGGTACGAAAGGGGTGGCAGAATGCAGTGACCCACCATAGTTTAATCAAACTATTGGTGGAAAGGTCAATGAGGGATGTCTCTCCCATGTCCTAGTATAGATTTATTGTGGCACCTCATGTTGAATTGCATGAAGAGGGGCCACAACCCGAGAGTCAAGAAGAACCGGGAAATAACCCTGATGAGGAAGAAGAATTTATTGAACAAGATGAACCCTTTAGGAATTCTTCTCCTTTGGGAGTTAATGAAGAGAGTGTTCCCTTCGGTCATCCAAATCCTACCTCAAGGAGTGGAGAAACCAAAGTTCCTACAGTTTCTCGGCAAAAAGATAAAAAGGGCAACGGCAAAGCAAAAATGGAAGAATATATGAGTCAGAATATTCCTATTTCTACTGTTTCTCCTACAGCCACACTGACCAAGAAAATAAAAATTTCATAGAAGTAACCTGCAGCCTCTACTGATACCCCATTGCGCAGAAGTGTTCGTTTGAACACAACACAACTAGACGACAAAAGTTCCCCTGTTATGGATGATAATTCTCATGTCTCCTCGGAGGAACCCTTACAAGAACAATTGCAAACAGACAGTCCTATTGTAGAATTCTAGGGTATGATGGAAAAGGATCCTACAGCCACTGGGGTGATTCCAGAAGAAGAGTGTGTAATACCAGAAGTAGTAGATCCTAAAGGTGCCGGAAGAGAATCTTGTTCTCTACAGGAAGGTAGTCACAGGGAAAGGCCCCTTGTTCCATAAAATGTGCCATTTTGTCCAAAGAAAGAGGAAGACCCACAAGGAGTCAGGGTGGTCCCACATTGGCAACTTGAGGAGTTAACTATTCACTTTCTCTCAGTTAACTATTTCAATGTAATGCAATATCAAAAATTGATGTGGGAATTGGAAAAGACAAAATTAAGAAGGGAGCTTCAAAGAAAACAACAAGAAATTGAATTTCTACAAAATAAGATAAATAACATTGCAGATATAATTTTAGAATTGATAGAATGTAGACCACCCCCACCAGGTTTATGCCCTATGTCTCAAGGAGTATTTTTTCCTATTTAAATTAATGAGAGTCCTCCAGGATGTTAACTCAGGCATAGAAACCCCACATGAATTTGTGGCTGCATATAACACATCACCTTATTGTGTTCAGAATTTGCTATGTGAATTATACATGCACAATTGTGATGTTCCCTTTAATATTGATTGGAATACCCTTCTTTTTATTGGTGATATATATTTGTCTGCCCTTGTTTCCTAGATTCAGAATAAAATAAATTATGGTGAGCAATTACATAAGTATAAAATCTTGGAAAATTCTATTTCATTGCCCCTTCGTCCTGAAATTCGGTCACCACAATGGCTTTACTGTGATTGGATGCAAATTGTTTATGGATTTCATGATTCTTCACTGAGGAAACAGAGTCTGGAAAGCTGTGAGAAAGTTTTTTCAGCAATTGAAAAATTTTCATTATCAGATGGGGATAGGGCAGTTGAAGGGTTAAAGCCGAGATGGGAAAGACTCACCTTGGCACTTAAGAAGGAAGATCCACACAGTCTAATTAACTTGTGGGCTACAATACAACATGTTAGTTGGTATATACACCAGGGAAGACAACCACGGCCTGAGTGATGGTTTCCAATCACCTTCCAGTCTCCCTTGCTTTTATGGCCATTGTATAGCTGTGTGGATGATGAAATAGATGAACAACAGGAACTGAGCAGACGGGTAAAGGTGGAGCGCAAAAATGGGTTCTACTGGCAAGTGGGAACCTCCATGATTGGAGAAACATAGGAAGGAGACCTTTGGGTTCTTGCCAAGATCTAGAATGTCTCAGTGCCTGAGGATCGGCACTAGTCTTCATAGGGGGTAGAATGATAGGCCATTTTAATGGCATCTTTTAGATACCTTAGAAGAACTTTTGCTAGGTCCTTTCTTATGTTTTATTTTATTATTCCAAGACTTTATGCTCTAAAAATATTATTATGTGGTAGTCAACCAATGAACCTATGCCATGGACATATGCTACTTAATGTGCTTTATCAGGATGAATATGCTTTGTTTATTGCTATGAAATTATGATCATGTTTTATGAATGAATTGGATGTTTAAGAAATAGATAATGTATGTACTTTGAATAATTTCCATGAATGCTTTTATCCTAATGGTGCTAATGCAGTGCATCAAAGTAGCAACTGTCATCTTGTTCAAGTGAGCACGTCTATGTGTTGGACGCTTGACTCGGTCCTGCAACAAAAACACACGGATGAAACATCAATGTAGCAGTGGTGGAAGGCTTCCGGTTAATCTAGGTGGAGATAGTTGAGAAAAGACTTGGCGAGTGCAATAATTTCCTTGATGAAATCTAGGGGAGAGTGGGAATTTAGATCTGTTGTCTACGTAGTTCTTTCCTCTCTTCTAGACCGATTCTATTTCCCATTTTCTAGTTTTCCTTTCTGTTAGTTGGTTGTAATAAAAGCTTCGCCTTTTCTTAGGGCATGTGGAGTTTAGCAGTTAGATTTTTTTTCCTTTAAATAAAGCCCCGCTCCTGTGTGAGAAGGAGGGTAGTAGTATTATTATTATATTTGCAATATAGTTCAATTCTATTATTGAGAATTCTTGTACTCTGTTATTCAATTTAATGATCAAATGAAGTTTTGAGTTTAATTCTGTGTAATTGAGCATTCTGGGTACTCACCCAAGGGGGCCCACTTTGTGAGGAATCCGTAGTCAGATTCATTCTAGTTAGATCGCTTTCCTACATTTCTTTTATTTCAATTCCTATGTTGAACAGCTCCCGAAGCCAAAGCCACAGGACAGCTACCGCTTCTTGTAGCCGAGTGCCAGAGTAACTAAGGCATTATAGTTGTTTGTGTGCACTCTTCCATCCTGCTAGCAGCATTCATTTCCATCATTTACTTTCAATCATCTAGTTTCACAGCAATAGTTTAGATTTCCTTTGAGTATTCATTTCATGCAGCAATAGTATAGTTTCCTTTCGAAAGCATTTATTTCCTCCAGCAATAGAGTAGTTCCTTTCCAACATTTATTTCTTGTAGCAATTATAGAATGATTGGTTGAGAAAGTGCTTGGTGCATATATTTTGCTGGCCTATTTCAAGTAACACGTCCCTAGGTTTGACATATTAAATGAGTTTATTATAAAGCAGATGAAGTGCTTAGTTGGATGTCCAATCCCTGAGTTAAAGGATTATGCCTAGTTTCTAAGCCTTTATAAGAAGCGGTCAATAGGCATTGATGAACCTGTCATTTATTTTCTTATAATGGATCTTGAAAATTTTCAAGGTAATCCATGAATAGTAGACATATAACTACTATTGACCTTTTCTACACCATAGGGTCTCGATAGAGCTAAGCTCACGTACATTGGCTCTCATTTCATATGAATACACTATGTATGAGGACATTTAGAATTTTCCCATGTACACCTTTGTGCAATGCATGTAAATAGTATCATTTATGAACTATACCAATGCTATTATTTTGTATGGATTATCAAGTAGGATGCAAAAATTTTAAGGCATTTAATGGTCATACTATTGTAAGGCAATACTACAAAGTGAAGGAGTCTAGACCACCTAAAATATCAATTGCTAAAGCATAAGGGTGATATTAATGACTTTGAACTCTTGAGAATAAGCACTGGTCCATCTTGAATACTCCTTCCTATTCATAAATCACTAAAAATTATAAATATATTTGAATTATAATTTGTTTTAATTTTTCTTCTTTCTCATTCATAAATGTCAAAGATATGATGACTAAAGTAACTATTCTATATTCTCACATATCCTCACCATAATGTACGAATGTTTGTATATGATTTTCACTCTAACATTAATACTATAAGTACATCTAACTAGTGTATCATACAATTGTATTTACCTTGGTCTTATAGATTCAAAAGAGAAAAAATATTGATCTTGATATCTCTCTTATTTTTGGCCAACTTTTCAATAGCAAAATATGTAGAAAATCATAAAAAAACTTCAAAAACTAGTGAATGTAGGTTGGAGAACCAACAATTCCCAATTTTAATAATATGACTACAACATAAAATATTGGAATTTAATTGTAATAGATTTTAATTCATCATGACCATATATGAATACAGATGATAGTATTCTTTTATTGTTCTATTATAGATTTTTGTGTTATCGTTTATTAGTTGTATGGTTGGATAATCTTTTGTTATATACTTTTTATATATTCTTCTTCTTCTTCTTCTTCTTTATAAAGACACAAACTACATAATTTGTAGAATAAGAAAATTCCATACAAAAGATAGAAGCCTACATTAATTTCCCTTTAGTGGGAGGATTTTCTAGCTTGGAGGGATAGGGAGACAATTATGGCAAAGAATAAAACGAAGGAAAAACCTTAGTTTACAGATATGAAGATGTAATTTTCTATAGAGGAAAAGAACATTAGGTTGAGAAAGTGATTGGCGATGGGAAATTTCTATAAGGATAACTAAACTTCCTCTTTTGGCAATTGAATCACAATATGAGAATATAAAAGGAAGATTAGATCTTGTATAAGGGGTCTTTTGGGCTAGAAGAGAAAATGTCAACTAAATTTATAACCCATGTAATGTTCTAAAGAAATTAATAAAATAAAAATTGTTGTGTCGTGTCTTGTGTGCATCTACTATGAATTGTGTGTTGGCTGCATGATTGAGCAATGTGATAAGAGTCCCTGGCCATGGTTGTGTCAATCCTGTAGGTAGCTTGTTTAGATGAAGAAGTATTTTACCCTCTAGTGATAGATTTAATCAAATATATGTAGGAAGATAAGCATTCAATTAAAGGTGAATCCTTCAAAATATAATTTTAACTTGCGAAATTATATTTTTAACCATCAAATAGATTTTCTAATGTTGATCTTTTCAATAGATCCATCCCCATGATTAAATTTCTTGCATGTGTAGAATGAATGCATCTTATTCCCTACTATAGATTACTAATCAAATTTCCTAGGGAATAAAATAGACATCATTCTAAAATTAAAGAACACGGTTTAAGAATCAAACTCATAGAGGATGAATGTAGGTGGTGTTTATACGGGATAAATTTATTATATGAGGGTTTGATTCTTACGAAAGACTCTAAGTAAAAGAAAATAAATCATCTTGTTAGATTGGAATTCATAAAGTCACAAGAATATAACCTTTTAACAAGGGCATATTGCTATGTCATTTATAAGAAGGGGTTTTCAGTCAAGTGACATCCATGAGTTGAACCAAATTAAACTAAGTTAAAACTTCTAGAAATTATAAATTAGATTTATTACGTTAATATTTTTGATTTGAAACACTGACACTCCAATTTCTATTGTTTTACCCTTGGTCTAGGAATTAGGATTCGACCCTATTGAAATATTAGATGAACAAGTTGCAACTCATCGAGAGGATATTATTGGTTCGACTTCAAAACATGTTGTGTTTATCCTTTCTACTACTATTTCTTCTAGAACATAGTTGGAGGGAAGTTAATTGAAAAGAATTAAGTTTTTTTAGGGAACCACATAGAAACTTAGGACTTGATCAACTATGTATATCAAGGAAACCCTCTAAGGATTAACTACCATTCTCTAATCTTATTTAGTAGTGTGATAACATAATAGAACATACAAAAAAGATGAGGATCACTTAGGAGGCATATATTAGAATAATATTAATCTCTTATTAAGATAAGTATGTAAATTGATGACCCTCTTCCTAACAATTGCTCTGTTAATTAGTAGATTATTACAATATTATATTCTATTAACTTTTGCAAATATATCAGAATAGGAAATTATCGTAAGGAGAGTGGTTAAAAAATTGTGAAGGTTTTAGGAGGAAGATTCACATATGTTTTTGCGAGTTAAACTTGCTAATGTGTCTTGTTTAAATCGTAGGTATACTAATTAGGCAAAAAGCATCTCATGCCATTAAACACAATTTTGTTTTATATTAAACAATTTTCAATTGCCTGCAAACAATATGAGCCATTGTAGATCACTAAAAAATAATACATGGTTTGAGATATAATTTGATTTTATTCGTAAGATTTAATTTCATTTGGAGAATTGGATTTAATCAGCTATCCAACCTGTCATTCTAGTTTTACTTTTTCAGTAATTTATTGTATATTTTTTGTAAAGTCTCGTTTATATGTTTTTGCATGTTGAATCTCTTCTAGGTGATTTTCATCGAAAGAAATCAATTTTTTCTAGGTGATTACCCTCATTTAGCAAAATATCTCGCTCCTTACCAACTATATATCTCATTTGATGGACTGCAGGAACTACCTAATAGGTACTTGTCAGATCTATCTTCCTCGAGTGAGGGAAATGTGGGAACAGAAGATGAAAGTGAGACATGTAGTAGGCCTAAAATAGGGAGATCATCTAGAGGTCAAAAGATTAGAATAAAATTCAATAAACGCATGAAATTTTTCCTTGCTGAAGGGGGGTCATGTTCTTACGATGATGAGACCAAAGATGACATTAACATGCCCTTGAGGTACACACATCTTCAAAAAGAATGGGTACCCAAGGAAATACCTCCAATTAACACTAATTTTTGTGTTAATGAGAGGATATATCATATAGCTACATCATCATTACATGATTTGGGCCTATTTTCCATGGATGGAATAAAGGTATGTTACAACAAAGTTGTTGAATTGATGGAGTTTGTGGGACCTTGTTACAATTATAATAATTAGATGCAGATTATTTGATATAAAAAAAGTATGCGTAGGTATACACTGTCAGCAAATTATATACAATAGAAAGAAAAGGATCAAAATAAAAGATTTTCTATGTAGATTGACGGAAGACCAAAAGAAATAGGGAATATTGTGGGTTTTATAAATAGTACGTGACCTGGGTCAACCAATAAGAGACCCAATTGCATATTTGAGGCGCATGAGGGAAATTGTGTTTTTGTATGTGCAATAAAATCAATAAGTACAGAGGAAGAGTTGCTAATAGATTATCATTTGAATTGCATAGACACAAACAAAGTTACTATCATGGGGTTGGTAAGTTATACTATATACAATTTAAACTAACCTCTAATGAATCACTCAAATATGTCATTTTATCAATAAGGTTTTTTTCTAAGTCTATTGCTTTCATTTCGTTGAAGTTTTTATAGTTAATCTTTATCACAGGACGACATGGATCCATCACATGATAGAGGCGGGGACGTTCCTCCCACCCCTTCTTCGATGAAGGTAAAACTTAGTGTAATTGTACAAATTAAATAGAAGTAAAATATTATGTTATTATGTTCTTTTATTTAGGGTTTTGGAGTTATTTTGAATTACTGATATTCCTATCAAAATTTGATGTTTAGGGAAAGGGAAAAGCACCTATAACAACTGAGGCAATAGTTACATATTTGGAGGTGACAATATTATGCGATGATGACATCGCATATACCTCTGACCCCATAAAGATGGTGAGAAAGACCCTAAAAAAACTCAATACAAAAATTCTTGGACTCCTGCTCCATCACGTTCCAAATGAGGAGATGCGGTCAAAGAGAGATGAATTGATATAGAGAGCACGTTATTTGGAAGTAAGTAGTAATTAGTCTTTAGTTATAACAAAAGTTCAATAAAGGTTTATATTTTATACTATTTTATGTCATGAACTAAAATATGTATGTGTTCTTACAAGATTTTTTGAGTACTCAACCACCTACTCATAGACATCGTGAGGACGATTATAGCGTGGGTCCCTCAGGTAAAATAATCCTTAAGTTAACAAGTTACAAGGAATCATTAAGTTAATCATTAGGCTTGCTAATCATTAGGCTTATTGAATCACCTTACAGTAACTGTGTTAACATAAAATTTTCCTTACTTTTGACAAGTTCAATAACCCTTACAAACAGGGTCACAAGTCTCTATCACAAACATAAGTAACTGTCAACATTGTTAGGATAGTCCTAACAAAAGTTCAAAATCAAAACAAATGATTGCACTGTCACAATGCAGAGAATTCAATGACACAGTCTACTAGGGCATAACTTTGCTCACGTTACACAAAGCCATTTAAACCCAAACTAGATTCATTTGAAAGAATGGTGTGATGCTTGATTTCAACATAGCCATTACAAAGCAACCTATACCATGAAATAGTCTTAGGTCATGGTTAAAAATAATGGATTATCAATTTTTCATGGTGCCAACACTTGCCTATCACTCTAGGTATCAAACCCTCCTTTCTAGGGTCTCTGGGCTTGGGCTTTCTCACTTAGGCTCTTACAAACCTCTCCAGATCCTCCCAAGGGATCTAACAATTCTTCTGATATAATTCTTAGTTCTTAAATCAATATGTCAACTCTTCTTTGAGGAAACTCGATAATATACAATGTTTAATAATTCAACCAAATGGATTGATAATGGTAGTCAGAATGGAAATATCAAATGATTTAGAACTTCTTGGTATGGTATTGTACTTAATAAGAGAGATGATTTTGTCACATATAACGGGGATGCTTCAGATATTGTATGCAAGGTTTAATTATGCAAACTATATTTTCTACATCACCAAATCGATTGATTCTTGGAAGGATAGAATTGTAATTATGATGGTAAAGGAATTCTGATATGATAATGATATAGGAGTTTGGATGTAATTCTAAATTGATCTTTTATGGATCCAACGGTTCGCAAATGTAATGTGAAGGATTTTTTGAAGTTTAAATGATATTCAAAAATCAAAGAAATGGCAATCATCCATGTACGACATTTCCAACCAGAAAAAAAGGCTTTACAATCATATATAAGGAAGTGGATTAAATACATGGGCCAAAAAGTTGAATTGAAGTCGTATAGGGCCAAAAAGTCCCCATCTTATAGAATTTCAAATAGTCATTCTAGTCAAAAACACTCTCAGTGACTTTGCACTCTTTGATGCTTCCATGGCCTTTTGGGCTTGCACAGATTATACCCATTCCAGTTGGCATGGATAATTTTGACACCCAATTTTTTCATACTTTTTTGGGTTGTCTTTTGTTCTATTTGACTGGTCTCTTTTTCCAGTCTGGGGATGGTGGGTGGTATATTTATATAGTCATTGGGTTCCATCATGTATATTTTGGATGGGTTTCATAGATAGAATAGGGTAAATTTTCTGGGATACTTAATTGTCTTTAATTGATAATCTTGGTTACGTGTATCTCGTAGGCTTATGGCTGATTGCAGACTTCATATGGCTTCTAAATTATATTCTCTATGATATTACTCTTATAATAACACCGTAGCTATAATGAACGCATTAAAATATATGAGATTCAAACTTTGTTTCAATCTTTCCTATAATCCTCGATGACTATAGCTGGCAATATATCCCTTGATAAAATTTTCTCTCACATCTCATATTCTCCTTACATTCGATCAATACTTTCTAATTGCTACCGCTTCCTCATGTATCAATGGTTGTTCAATTAACTTAGTTATTTCTTCTAATTCAAACTTAATTCTAATTACAGATATAGTACATGTTTTGACTCCTCCCACCAATCACATTAACCACAGGGGGTGGGAGAGTCTATCCAGCCATGGAGACTTCAAAATACAAATTGCTGATTGGAAAGACACAGTCTAGGAATAGTCAACACAAAAGTTGATTCTTTGCCTTCAAATGCAAATTAAATGTTACAATACTGACACAGAAATAATAGAACTTTATTACTTCATTTCCTATATCCAATCAAATTGTTTTAAACATTTAAATGCACAAAATCAGAGACTGTACTCTTCATCCAGAATTAAGGATTTGCAAGAATATTGTTGTTTACTGATTCAAAGCCATTAAAAAATGTTCTGCACACCCAAACTCTACATCCTATCTGAACTCACGTGGATATTCAATTAAAATACCCTTAAACTCGACAACCACTCCTATAACCAACTTCTAACTGCTTACAACCTGAAGATAGCAGAAGGAAAATCAACAACCTAAACATTAAGGTGCAAAAACTCGAGGAAATGGTTTGAAAGATAGGAGAACAATGCCTGATGACCCTTAAAGCCTATACTGAGCATGCAAAGATCATGATGGATAAGCTGGATCAAGACAGAGGGGAAAAGGACTGTAGAGAGGTGAAGGTGATAGTTGGACCTGGAACTCGCACAAGGGCTTGCACTAAGAAGATGAGTCCAAAGGAGGAAAAAGAAACAAAAGACCTCAAGAATTATGTTAATCAGATGCATATGATGGTCATTTAGGCCTAGGAACTTGTGGAGGGCATGTAGCTATCCTTTTTGGGGTCTGTCCTTTTTTTGTTGTCACTATTTTTCCTATTTATCTGTGGGACTTTTTTGGTGAGGCTGTTAGCTAGCTAGCTATTTTTTTCTTTCCTAGGTTTGGTGCTATGTCATAGTTGTTGTTGATCTTTATTGAACATCTGTAATACTTTGTTTAAAGGTTTTGGGTCCTTGTAAAACCTATTTTTACTTAATCAGAACTTCTAACTGCCTACAATAGTAAAAAAACTGACTATTTACCAATTACAAGTTTAAAAAGTTTTCAAGTTGACAACTACCTTTGTCAACTCAACCCTAACATGACATATCTTTTCCCCTACTTGAAAAATTTCTTCAGATTCAAGCCCTTCATGACTTGATTCACTGCTGCAACCATCAACAACCTTGTGTATAGAAACTTCTTCATTTTGCAAAACAAGATTGTCCAACTGCTATAAAACCTCATGCATGTCTTTGCTAACAATGTATAGGTCATGATGTGCAAACGCCTCCTCCTACGAAGATGAGGAATTCAACATCATTGTCGACTACAATGTCAGCAATAAGGAGCATGCAAACATCCATGTTTGCACTGTCTATAGCTAGTAGATCCTTGTTTTCTATATTCAGTTATGTATTAATTATGATTTGATTTGTTCTTTAATTATGTGTAATAATTTTGTGCAGTAGAAGAGACACCTCCTCAGGATACGGAGACCAGTATTGGTGATAATTCACCATCGTTTCCTGGATCTACCCGTGTTGCTAGTATGGGAAAATTGCAGACGTCATTGTTGTTAACCGGTGAAGATATGATTTCTTTAAAACTACATAAGCTTCTAGGTACTTTAAAATTATTATTATTTATATTCTAATTTTAATTTACTTATTCATAACTCATTTTGGATTGATGATCCCATGATGTGTTTGTAGGGAGCGATATTTTTTATGAAAAGATTAATGAGATGACATTGTCACTATTCGGGCCCACCATACGTACAAGGTGGAACATCATATGTGAACTAACCCTATCCCACTACTTTGATTTCATATCATTTCTAGAATATTTTTTCTTTCATCTATTTCTTGTACTATATTCAAGGTACGCAACTTAAGTTAATATTTTTAGCTAACAACTTTTTTTTATATTAAAAGGTGGAATTTACAAGAAAAATAAATTAAAAGATCAGCTCATAAAATCTTTAGAGGAGCTCTTTGGAAGTAATGTTTTTAACAGCACCAAAGTTCTTCAGAGAGCTTGCAAACATCAAAAGATTGAGGGTCACATACAGAAGAAATCTATTGAACAACCCAAAGTACGAGCGTCCTTACATGATTCCAGAGAAGCAGTGGAAGGAATTCATTTTGGATGCAAAGGAGAAAGCGCAAAGTCAAAGAGGAATTACACAAGTAAATGACAATAGAAGGTATGTGATAGTATTAAGTTGAATGTAATTAATGCACTATTTAGTGATCTTTATATTTATATAATCTAACATATTTCAAACTTTTCATAGACTGCAGGACACATCAAATGCTACAAAGGCCAGACTAAAAGCATGGACAACACAAAATTGGCTCTGGTGGTTATCTGAAACTTCAAGCAAGAATTGTAAGTAGCAGTAAATGAAATTTTGAATCAATTCTTTTATAAATTGCAAACAATTTTGTTTAATCAAACAATGCCTGCGGAATTGATGATATTAAGCCAAAAATGTAGGGCTTAGAATTTAATATAGTACCCACGGAAGAAGACAGAAATATTTCCTTCAAGCAAGCCTATAATGTCGTGGTTGAATGAGTACGCCAATCTTCCTATGGCCAAACCCAACATTCTGTTGCATCGGTTAACACACAGGTAAGTAGGTCAAATGAAAAAAAATTCAAGTTGAATACTTGAGCGATAATCTATTTGATGTTTATTTTGAACATAAATTGACTATTTTTGTTTTAAAAAGAAAAAAATGATAAAAATGTGCATGAAATTGCAATGAAGCCATCTAATCCTAGCATAGATACTCCACATGATGAAGACCCTGATGTGATACGTAGTGATGGAGGTATTCATTTGCTATTGAAAATGAATTGTGTAATTATTAATACAATTCAACATCTTAAATTAAAATTGGTGTAACCTTTCTTGTGTATGTTTTAGAGCATGCAAAACATCATGGTGAATGAGTGGAGGATGATCTGAGTGTTCACCATATTCAAGATGATGTGGTACTTTCAGGTAAAGAAAATGTCTGTTATTTTATTTTAATTTTTTTTTATCAGTTGTTATGTTATTTTAATCAATGAAATACTTGTAACACTAATATAAAATGTTGTGAATTTAACTCATTTAGTTTTTATTGCAACAGATCCCCTTTGGCGCACCAGCGTCCTCCTCCTACACATAGGAGGAGGAATTTATTTTGATCACAAGAATAAGAGGAGGGAAATGATGAAGATATTGATGTTCCACTTAGCCTTTACATTCAAAAATCAAAGAAAAAACCAAAAAAGAAATGATTGCAATAAACCTTTTTTGATAATAAAATAACGTCGTCTTAACGAATGTACTTTTGTGCTACTAAATTTTTATGAATGATGTGTTCATAAATTATTGATGAACATCCAATTGTTATTAAATTTTAGGTGTTATTGAATGTTATGTGATTATAATGATTGAATGTTATATTTCATAAATGGATGAATGAATGAATGAATGTTAGATGTTAATGGGTAATTTAGAGTGATGTTAGGGGGGTGGGGCCAAATTATCTTCCACCTTCATGTGGTTGGCCTTGTTAAGTAGAGAATATTAAATTATTCTTGAAACCAAGTGAATCTCAAGCTAAACTGGTGCACCCTAAGGTCTTTAACTAGATATTTGAACATTTTGGCTTGTAGGTTGGTTTGGCCAACCATACAAGAATAAGGACTAATATATAAAGTCCCTAGCGTGTTTTTGAAGTGTGCTTAGTGTTAGGAAAGGTTAGGGTTTGATGTTGTTAAGTCTAGTTGATTCTAGGGGTCTAAGACCTAGAAGTCAACTCAAAAGTCAAAGGGTTGAAAAAAGTCCCAAAGTGGGAATATTTTTAAGGTCTAAGTGTTTTCTGGTCATTTGAGGTCAATTGGTAATGTTTGGAACCAATTAGGACACTCAAAATGTGAAAATTGTCATTTTGACAAAAAGTTGTCAAAGTTGTCATGACAACTTTTAAAGTTGTCATGACAACATTTTCTAGTTTTTAGAAATCAGCACTTATGGTTCCCAAATCCTGACTATAGGGTCTAAACATGTGGGATAGAGGTATATAAGGTGTTTCCAACCTGAATCTGACAGTTAGAATTCATTGTGTACGGACTGGTGTTTGAGAAGAGGGATTTTACACTGTAATTCAGTGACAGAGCCATCATCCACCACTTGGTTGGATTGAATGGATTGAATAAATTATTGGATAGTGTCTAAATTTAGTTTCTAAGTTCTATGTGGCATTAGTTTAGTAGATTGTGCTTTCTGATTAAGCTTTGTTTAAATTATTGTGTTTTGCAAGTTCAATGGCCAGTTTTGGTCCAGTTATGTAAAGAATGGATTTCTTTGGTGTTCCCATGGTTCAAACTCCATGACCACTTGGAATCCATTAGAGCCTTGTATATAATTTTTACATATGGCTTGTGGAGTGTGTGTGTGTGTGCAGGGGAAGCTTGAAAACAATCAGGCCCTAAGCAAGTACTAGTTATTCTGGCTAGGGTTCGTGATCAGTACAACAACAATGGAGGTTGCAAGATGATTTGTATGTGCCAATCAGTCTTAGAGGAGTGTAGGGGAATGAGGTGCAGACCTTCTGGTGGAAGGAGAAGTTCAGAGAAGTTCACTAGATCAGTGAAAGAAGAACAAGAAGCCAGACCAGTCTGCATGCCCTAGAAACCCTTATTTTTAGGGGTTTGGAAAAATTCCATTGTACGGACAATGTTGAGACCAATGACCTATAAAATCCTAAAGGGGAAGAAAAACCCACAAATAATATGGGATTTTTTTCTAGGGTTGTTAAGGTATTTTAGGAGAGAAATCACCTTTTCTATGTGTTGGAGGGCTAATAGGCCTAAAAGGGCTACAAGGCCTAAAAGGCTTGAATTTAGAACCCGTTTGGAAAATGAATGGGGAGTTCACAAAATTGAAACCTTAGGTGTTAGAAAAGAGCTAAGGGGAGTAGGGAAAACAATCCCTAAGATTTGGACACCATAGGAGTGGCAGAAGGATAGTGGAACCATGGAAGCAAGAAAGTTATGGCGAGGAGTATAAAGAGGAGTTGAAATTGGTGGAGAGTTCCTAGTGAGTTTAGGGATTAGGAGAGTATCCTCTAGTTAGGGTAGAGAAGAGACCCTAAGAAAGTCTAGGAGAAAGAATTGGAGAGAGCTAGAAGGCTCTAGGAGAGGAAATCCCCATCATAAACCAATGTAGATTCAATGGTCAAACACACCTACTAGTTATATTCCACATGGATTCAATGGTTAAACACACCTACTAGTCCTATTCCACTGTCAATATGCTACTTTATGACTATCCCTGTCCTATTCAAGGCTTTCCTATTTTACTATT
Source organism: Thuja plicata (assembly GCA_018584345.1). NCBI lineage: Eukaryota > Viridiplantae > Streptophyta > Pinopsida > Cupressales > Cupressaceae > Thuja > Thuja plicata. The sequence goes on from MU223951.1 coordinate 1,398,627, forward strand.
TTCAACTCATTGCTTTGTTTGGACTTTAGTACAACATCTTTCAATGTCCTTCATGAGATACACTAGAATTTGTATGTTGAAGGAACACTGTTATTACTCCTTGTACATGACTGTCCTCACTTTGATGTCTATTATCTCTACATGAATGTTGCTTTATTACATATATATTGCTCTGATAATGAGATATATATTTCCATTTTACATGTTGCTTCTATTGTTTTCCATTTCACCTCAATTACTTGACACCATTAAATTGCTCCAACATCTTCATCTTATGAAACTATTACTGATGTCGCCAAGTAAAATTAATTGTAATCCTTTAAAAGGAATAACCACACCCATGCTTTTATTTCACTATTCTGATATCTAAGTTGGGTTGCAATAGAGAGCAAGCAGTCCACCTCATTCCTTTGCTACTATTAGCATGCCTTTTGGTTCTTTACATTTTCTCCTACACTCTGTTGGAGTTCTCAATTTTTGGCAAAATTTAGAGTCCTATAAAGTGATAAAACTCTAAAAAATGGAATCCTAAAATCTATGCCCAATAATTAATAATATGATGAAGTAAATTAAATGGGATACA
>MU223951.1:1400052-1428448 GCA_018584345.1 Thuja plicata
GATATCTTATCTATCTGTTCATTTTAAATTACATACACATTTACTAAACATTCTTTCAATTACTTAAAGTATTTCAATTTACAGTTCATGATATATTGATTTTAGTTATATTTATTTCAAGTTCCTTCCCATACTTTGAGAGATGGAAGTTTGAGTTTCATACACAAGTTATCTGCCATAAAAAGCCTATTCAGGTGAAGGTTCACCTGCCTTGGTCCTAAAGAGCCAGAAGTGTAGGGGAAGAGGATCATAATTGATCATTCCCGTTAGTTGGCCAAAAATAATTGGATTTCCCATCATTGGATTGGCAAGTCCAAAGGAAATTCAATACAATGTTTTTGGGCACCAACACACTCCAAATTAAGGTGGGTTGTTTTCATGAATTATATGTTTCACTTTCACCATTAACACCTTTTGAATATTTTCATGTGTAGAATACTAGTAATCACAATGTTATTTGTCATTCATTTATAATGTACACTTCAAAGACTAACCTTTTGGTTTAGCCAATCTCTCAAATAAACACACGCAGGGAGTACACTGGCATAAGTTGTGGCTTCTAGGTTTACATCGACCAATTGCATTTGATTTTAAGTTTCTAGAGCCTTTTCAACAATTCCAATTTGTGCATATCCTAAAAAGAAATTAGTAACTATATTTGAAATGTTAATTATAGTTCTTTTCATGTACTTTGGAAATGAGAGTTAGTTGTTTTCAATCACCCTATTCGTTGATAAAAGTTCTATTTTATTCTTAATAAGCTTAGAAGGGTTTGGTTGTTACACATACAACATTGAACATTTCTATGCCTTGAACTTCTTGCTGCCACATTCTTTTAATTTTCCTTTCAAGTCATTTTCATTCACTTATTCACTCTCTCTAGGATACATTTCACTTTTACACACTCTTGAGCTTCACAGTTTATCTTCTAAATCAAGGTTTTTATTGTATTGGGAAAACTTATGTTTGATTCCTTCATCCTCACAAATTTGTATCTCTGTTTTCTTGTTTTCTTAGCCTTCACCCCATTAGGTTACTTTCTTCTTGGTTTTGAAGGGAAGCCTCTCATCAACTTGATGTGTATCTCATTGAGAATATCATCATGTTCTTATCATATTCTTGTCATTTGATATAGTCCACAACCATTTTCCTCATTTTTTTGTGTATAGGTTCATTAGAGGGAGAAGAAGTAGGGAAAATAGTTGGCTTCATCAAGCTCTCTTTGGTTGTGATTTTTTCCTACTCTTATTGTTGTGTATTGTATTTACTCTTTCTAGCATAGTATCTTTCTATATTTTCCATTTTACCATACTTTAGTTAGTATTAAAGAGTTGTGTCTAGATTATGTGCCATGTATATATAGGAAAAACACACACTGCACTAACATCATGCACCCACATTGTTGTCCTCAACATGTGCTTGTTTTTGAGGCAATGAGCTCATAGACTTCAAAACTTGATCTCTACAGCTTAATTTTTTGTTTGTAATAGTCAAAATATCATTACCTACTATTCATTCTTGTTTATTTTAGTAAGAGTACTATTATGTTTAAGACTGGTAATGAACTACAAGTATTTATTAATATTGAATTTCTTTGGGAAAAACCCATTCAAAGTGTTATTGAAAAAAAGATCAAGAGGTTAAAGTCTTTCATATTTAGAAGTCTATGGTTGACTTGAAATTAATCTTGGAAGTAGGGGATATTGTTTCTCATAGTGTTATGGTTGGGTTTCAAGTGGGATTTTGTTGAATGTGAAATCCAACAGTCATCAGGTTAGGTAAATTTATACAAAAATATAGCATTCCAATCCATATGGTCTAATAATTTTTTAAGTTGTCATAAATGGACCAAAGGTAAAAATTGATCATATAGACCATCAAAATCAAATCCTATGTATAATGTCATGCGATATGTTTATGTTATTAAATATACAATTACTAGCTTGAGCTTTTCTCATAATGTATACTTGAATGCTACTAAATAATAGTTTTACATTTAACTCATGGGATACAACTACAATATATTAATGGAGAAGTTTGACACTATCATGAAATGAGTGTGAAAATTTAACAGACATGCACACTACCATTTTATTTATTACTTTAAAATATATTTTTTTACTTTTATAAAATAATCTCTTGTTATTAGCTCAATCAAGGCATTGATTTTGATAGATACATATTGATTCTTGAAAATGAGATGTTTTGATATGAAACTTATTGTTACCTTAGACTCTCTTTAGTTTGCATGATTTGCATTATAATTTCATGTGCGGTAGCCACATATGAACAAGAGATTTTGTACGAGTTAGAAATAGATGTTCTAAATATAGATTTTGCATATTCTTGAATGGAGATGGATGATAAGCTTCCAAAAAATATAGAATGATCTAGGATCTCAAGAGGCAAGTTGTATTACATTATTATCTCTGAACATTTTGATCAGCTACTTCTTAAACACGTGATCAAGAAGTTTTTATAATTTTAGTTGAATGAATATAAATATTTATCCTCTTTTTGGGAAATTTGTGTGTATTTTTCTAATTTCTTTATTTGGCATTAGAGCATAGTTGATCAATTTTTTTGGTCAAATCATAGAAGGAAGTCCAATATCATAAGTTTTCTAGAATTTTGAAGCTTCTATTTGAAAAAAAATCATTAGTTTTGTTTGTATGTCATACCAACTAAGAAAATTGAAAAGGATAATAATGATTTTCCTATTCATCACTATTGTTTGAACAAAATATAAAGAAATAATTTTCCAACTAAATGGAAATAATTGCACAATAGATCATGGTGGCAGAGAATCCTACTATTTTGGTACATATGCATTTAACGTATACATGCATTCTTAAATTTACTTACGAATCAATAGTCTTCTAGATGCATAAAATTGTACATTAGCTAATCAGGTTAGGTAAATCATGTTTTGTGCCAAAGTGGTTATACCTACTCTTCTTCTAAATAGTAACATCTATCCTTATTACATGTTTTGGTTTTTTATTTGTGTTGCAATAGAAACAACAACAACCTCTTCCCTTTATGATTGTTTTTATAGAGGAGCCACGTCCAAATATTGGTTCATGCAAGAAAAGGACCAACTAACAAGCACTCTCTTAATACTTCTACTCTTTAGGTCTTGCTTCACCAAGGGGGGATACCCTATTATACCTACTGATATATCCAATCTGGTACTATCAAGCAGTAATCTCACAATGACTCAACATAACCAGGAGATACTAGATAATTGGCTAATTACCCATTGAACATCAACCTTGAAATGGAGCATGAGATAGAAATTGTAACAAACTTACACAAACGTATACTTAATGGATTTTAAATTTTTTCTTATAGGAAAACATAGTCAATGTGCAACTAGATGTGCAATAAAACAAAACTTACCAGATTCAGGTCAGTTCTTTATCCATTGGGCTATATTCTGACTCAGATATAGTATACTGAAATTAATGTCCATCAAAGATTTAAAATCATAATACAACTATCCCAAAACCCCTACTGCTAATAGAATCCTAGAAATGTGTCAGATGAATCTATGCATAAATCAAAGCCTAATTTAATCCGATCCTAGATCAGAACTCTCAAATAAGTACATAAACACAAAGAAGACTATGCTAATGAATCAGAACATTCATAGCTCATATGACACATAACACAGGAGAGATTGGAATCTAGATCTTTGTATTAAATTCAGAAAATCTTATTTTAGTATACAAAAATTACTCAAAGATAACCTCTTCAATAACCTGCAAAAGATCTCTCAACTTTATTTCTGACTTCTTACACTATCTAGTACAAATTATACTATCTTTCCCCTCTTGACTGAAAACTTTACAAAAATCGTTTACAATAAAAAATTTTCCAGCCCTTTCCAATGATCTTGGGAATCATTTTATAGATTAGGATTGCAACAAGCTTCGGATCATTTGGAATAACGAAAAAATCAATGACTCGCTAAAAAGACAAAATAGCTAATGAAGTGATAACCACTCTTGTTAAAATATATATTTGACAAATTTTGTCTTTTGACCGCTTGGTACTTGCAACTGCTTCAAAGTTGTTCAGCATGAGCCATCTGGAGTCTATTGTCTTTGATTTTGGTGATGTAGGATCTCCAATATTTAACTGTATCATTCAATCTATTGAGCTTCATCATCCACCTGCATGTCATCACCTTCTCCTAGATCAACTATTGTGAGCTTGTCTTTTCAAGAAGTGTACACCTCATCACTCAGCCAGTTAAAGTTAAGGACCTCATGTTTTCCGTTGTTATTCTTCCTCCAAGTGGAATTTTCCTTCTCAATTTCTTGTGACCAAAATGAAAAAACTACTCTAGCTTGGCCAACTATCTCAACAATCTGAACAAATAATAGTGTACTTTCCAGTGTAATTATGCTATTGGTCCTTACTGCCAATGCTTCATTCATTTGCCGATGCCACAATGCTTCATCTTTAATATCTCCATTTTTATTAAAGATATTTGGGATCATCTCATACCGGTCCTATGAATATTCCTTTTTTAGGGTCAGTACCTTTCTAATGACAATTCTCCTTCTTATGTCCATGTCCATGAGCAATTTTACACATTTATGAGTGCCAGTTAAAACAATGTCAACATTGTTTTCTTTTTTGTAAGTGATGTGGAAGAACTTCAATTCTCCCCCATTTCCTTTCCATCTATTCACCAATTGGTCCAAATTTTCTTTATCTGCATTATACTTATTCAATATGTTAACAATTTTATTTCCTTGTGCATAAATGGCAGTAGGAACCAATTCATGAGTACAATGCATGAGGGTGTTATGCATTTTATCTGCATATTTTTGTTTCACCCATGCCTATGCTTCTCTGAAAGTTGCAGACTGTTCAACCCATTCTTTCTTTTGCTTCTCCAGCTCTGTTCTTTCAGCAATCAGTCTGGATTTTTCTTTCTCCAACTCCTCTAGTGTGGTTGGGTTTGATGGTGCAGGGGAAGGAGGATAAGTGATAATAGGACTTGATGAGGATGGCTAGTGGGGATCTTGTGTAATCCTCCTCTGAGGCATAAATTGTACTATTTTTCTTCCCTCAAGGAATGCAATCCTATCATCCTTTTGAATAGATTTAATCATTTCATCATTATAAGGCTTCAGGACAACTTCATATTTTTGTGTCAAGATCTTGAAAGCATCTTCTTGCTTCTCAGCTACCTTCAAGCTTAATTTTGCAGTTTGTAGAGTGAGGTTAGTTGCTTCCACCCTTGAGGTATCTAAAACTCTTTTCACTATGAGGCTACACGTATTCTCAACCTGATCATCCTCATTAGTTCTCTTTTTATCCTTCCTCTTTAAATACCATATTGCTAGTGCTTCATGATCATTACTAAATTGGGCACCAATTCATGTCCCACTGGTATGCAATAGTTTGGCCTCTTTTCTCACATCATCAAATACAATGTCATCAACCAAATCCCATTGAGGAAAGATGAGGACTCCATTTTTCTTTACTAACTCCCTACCCTCCTCAGGGGTTATCTTGTCAAATTTAGTCATCATTTCTTGTTTCACTTCCTTTTTTATGTCTTCTTTGCCCTTGTCAGGTTCAGCTTCTTGCAAATTTTGACACTTTTCCTTGAATTCATCAATGTGGACTCTCCAAAGGAATTGGATGAAGGCCCTAGCCTTAAAAAAATTGTCATCAGATAAAAATTCCTCACCGGCCTTTTTGGTTACAAGTTCCAGCTCTTTCCCTGCAAATTCTGCTACTGTAAGATCTAGAGTTGCATGCTTGGGTGCCTCTAGCACTCCCTCTTGTAGCTCCTATTCTGTGACAAAGATATGTCCAGTATTTCCCATTTTGACCAATTGCTCAGCAATACTTTGGTCATCCACATGCAGGGGAGACTGAGAAGGGGAATATATAATCTCCCTATTGTTGCTCTTTTCCCTCTACCCTCTACCTCTTTGGGGATGGAAAATTCTTGGCATTGGTATCCATTGGCCTTTTCCCCTTTTGTTCAGATTCTTTCTCATCCTTCAGAAAAATTGTGTTGTAACCCCTTCTTTGGTATACCAGATACCTTCCTGGTGGGACAACCCTTCCTTGAGACATCCTTCTCAGAATAGATTTGGCCTTCTCTGGCTCGGCTTCTATTACTTTCCTTTTCTTCTGATCTAGAGTGTGCATTATGTCCTCAAGCATACTCATCAGAGATTCTATTTTTGTTGCCCAGGGTGAAAATACCTTCAGGGGATCATAAGATCTATCAAAATTATGAATGAAATCCAAAGAATTTTTATACACTAACCATTTCTCTTTCTTTATCTCTTTTTAATCCAGATCAAACTCATTTCTTATGATATCCTCTAAAAAATTGAACTGGTGATCTAGTGCCAGGCATTTGGTTCTCTTCCTGAACATGTCAATGATGAAACCCTCATTATCTACACACCTTGCCACAAATTTTGCTAAATGGTATGGCTCTAGGTATTTATCAAATTAGGTCCATCCCTCCTTTGTAATGATAAAGTGATGGGCTCTGGTGAGGGTAGGGAAAATGCTTCCTTTCATTTTGCCTATTAAGGCTTCTTCTTGTAATCCACCTAGTTGCCTAAGAATCTCTGCCAAACCAGTCTTTAGTGGCACTCTGTAAGGAAGAACATTTGGGGTTCCCCTGAAACCATAAACCCTGATGACTATTGAGACATGATATAAAATAAGATCACCCCAATTGTGAACAATTTTTAATTCTGGAGGATACTCCGATGGTCTTAAGAGTCTCATCATATCTATACTAATTCTAGGGGTTTCCTTACATAATAATGATTTAATCCTAGCAGCAAAAGACCTGTCAAAATTTATGTAACTGGCCTCCTTTATGTCCCAAGACAAATCAACACTCCATAACTGAACAGGCATATCCTCATCATCCTAAAACTTGGTGAGGTACATTTCATCTTCAAAGAAATCAGAATTGTTAAACAAAATCATGTGCATCATCAAGGAGTACAATCCCATTGGCTTGAGTATCTTTTTATCCTTAATACCTGTCAAACCCTGATGCATTGACTCAGCAATGTAGGAAGCATAATAAAAACAACTGACATGTGGGGATGCAAACACTGAACAACCATAAGCATGAAGTGGACATGCATTATTATTTCCTCATCTTCTCCTAGCACATGGCACAAGGCACTATACATTCCCCTAGCCCTTCTATTAAAATAGTCTATTTCAAAAGCCTCTAGTGTATTTGGGCCTACAACTATCAAATCCCCTATTTTATTAAAATATCCTCTCAAAGCCTCATTCCATTAGTACTCTTTCTTGTTAGAGTAGTCATATATTAGCTAATAATTAAATCATTTAATTATTAGTCTATTATACTCTATGCTTAAGTTATACTTAGGCAGCTTATTAGTCTTTAGGGTTTCGGTATCCTTTTATAAGGACTCACCGCTTTGCATTTCATTAAGGAGATTGTATTGTATTCTATTGTTGATAATATAGAAGCTTTTTTCTTTCAACATGGATTTGATGTCTCTGGCTTTTTGGCCGCCATAGTTTCTCTTCTCTCTTCTTTCTTTGCTTCTAGTTTGTGACAGTCTTGCATGCAGGTGTTCTTGGGAGAATAGGACATTTCCTATTTCTAACATTTTTGAGTCTGGTATACCTATTTGAAATAGTCAAAATCAATATCATCCATTTGAACTGAGAGGTCACTTAAACTGAACACCTTTCTAATTTCATCAGCTGTGACAGTCAACAACACATTCCCCTCTGTATCTCTTAAAACCCTAGATACTGTGTCATATGTATTGGATATCAAAGTTAATAGGTCTATATCTATGAATACTCTAGGAACTATCAATTAACCCACATATAGATCCCATATATTGCAATTTGGGGGGAGCATTCCTCTGGCTATAAGCAGTTTTGAATAAATTTAAGCTACTTGTACTAGTCTTGGCATCTTTGGCCCATCTACCTGTATCATACAAGCCCTCCCTGCCTCTAAAACGGGGATGTACTAGTACAATTCTCTTAATCTGGGTAGCATCACATGTGGACCCACTCAACCGTTGAAGAAGGTCATCTCATACATTTCTATCTTTGTATTCCACATTGCCAGAGAATTCAATCCTAGGGGCCATTTTCTAAATCTCGGGCTTCCTATGGGAACGATATTCAGATTATATTAACAATTATGAGACTTTTTCAAATTCCAAATCTTACTAATAGCATGAATTTCTACTATATCACAGAAGACTTACCCGTTCTGCAATTTGTCACAAAGAGCTCAATATCACTGCAATTTTGATCTTTGCTTGAATGTCTTTGATGAATTATGGCAGCTTCAAGTTTAAGCGATGAATTATATGGCCTCAATCAAATCAGTCTTTCGCATTAAATTCAACTAAAGTGGCCACATGCTCTACAATCAATTCACCTGGTTCAAAACTTGCAGCTTAACAGTTCACTGATGACCATTTTAAGAACTTTGAATTTGAACCGTATATCTTCAACATCTCCTTCATCAGGTGACTCTCATTTCTTCCCAAAAACAACTATTCATTTGGAACAGTGTCAGCATGACTTGAACGCTTAACAATAGATCTTGTGCATCTTCTCCATAAGCGATCAAGTCAATTGTCAAATTTATATTAACCTGCCCATAAGTTATTTTACCTTGAATTTACTTAACTACGGTCGCAACTTCATCAACTTGGTCATGCGTCAACACTGCTTAATGGCTTAGACACTAGATCTCGTGCACCTTTCCTTTAAGCCATTAAGCAATCCGTCTGATCTATTTTGCAACTGCACCTTCTTTAACTCATATCTACATTGTATAGGACCCACCCTTTTCCATGTGTCACCATGACTTAATTGCTTATCCTTTAGATGTTGATCTCTTTGTCTTAAAGAGATTAAGCTGACCATCAATTCATTTTGTACTTGCTCTGTCTTTAGTTCATTCTTTACGACCTCAACTAGACCCACTAGGACATGTGGCATCATTGTTTAATTTCTTAAATGATAGATGGCATTCACTTTGTTGTTAAGTGATCAAGTCAGCCATCAGATCTTCTTCAGTCTTTCCACCTTTTAATCTATGATCACCTTTACCGTTAGTGGAATACACGTCATCATCAGGACACGCGTCATCATGGCTTAATGGCTTAATTGGTAGATGTCAAGCATCTTTGGGATAAGCCATTAAGTCATATGGTGGATCAAATAAATTTGTCTACACTTTAATCAATAGATGTTCATAATATCTGGACCCACCAATTGCCACATGTCAACCCTGCTTAATGGCTTAACTGATAGATCTTGCGCATCTTAGCCATAAGCGATTAAGTCGACCGTTAGATCTATTTGTGCTTTAATCTCCATTAAAATGCCTATGACAGGGCACATGTCACTCTAAAGACACACATCACTCAAACTTAATTGCTTATAGGATAGATGTAAATCATGTTGGGATTAAGCGATTAAGTCTACTATCTCATGAAATAAGATCTTCTCACTGTCTAACTAAAACCCTTTCTAACCATTGGACCCACCAAAGACACGTGGTGTCATGACTTAATGGCTTATGAGATAGATGTTAAGCACTTCGGGAATAAGCGATTAAGAGGGTCGTTAGATCAAAACACATTAGCTCGATAGATAATGGATTTAATAAAACATTTGTGGACTTAAGCTTAGGGATAATATGGGACCATAGTGTTAGGATACTCACAACTTACTGAACATGAACATTTTAAAAGGAACCCATGCGAGATATGACTTAAGTGGAAAAAAAGTAACATGAAATTATAAACCATTTTGACACTTAGGGTTTCAGGATCAAATTTTACACTTTGCGACATGAGACAAGGGTTTCTCAAGTATCCTCATAAAACTCTGCAAAAGCAGACCAGGGACTCATTGTTTGAAAAAAAAATTAACCAGACCTAACAGTAGCTCTTTCTGGGGATGAATACCTCCTGTATGTGTTATAAGAATTTAGAATCTTAGGGGAGGAGACCAACCTACTAGAAAACAAAACTACCACACAACAGGAAAGCAAACTAAACTTAAGACAGAAAGAACACACTTGCAAAAACACACTATGTACACAATCCTAATGTTCATGGATAATTAGACTTCATGAGAAATATAGCTTCAATAACTGTCCATCAACTGGCAGTTCTAAAATATTTCTAGTAAGATCTTTTAATAAATATGAGTTTTTCCCATACCTTTCATGGACTATATAAGGTCCCGGCCAAATTGGTTCAAATTTTCCATGATTTCCTTTGTCTTCCAACTTGGCATTCCACATGAGAACATAATCTCCCACATCAAACTATCTTGAGACTGCCTTCTTGTCATACAAGTTCTTCACCTGCAATTGAAGTTTTGCATTTTTCACAGAAGCTTCCCTCCTGGCTTCATCTAACTCCACCAGGTCATCAATTCTCAATTGCATGTCATTATCAATATCATCATCATAAGTTTGAACAAACTTGTACATCTGCATCAAATTATTTTGGGGAAATCTTTCTTGTATCCCATAAACTAGATCAAAAGGTGCACATCCTATGGCCTTTTTAGATGTCACCATGTCTGCCCAGACAACTAATGTTAACTTTGAATCCCATGCCTTCTTGTTTGTATCCAAAATTCTTTTAATAATCTTGAGAAGGCTCTAATTAGTGGATTCAGCTTAGCCATTCCCTTATGGGTGGTAAGGTGCAGAGTAAGAGGTCTGAATACCATATTCAGCACAAAAATTGACATATTCCTCAGATTTAAAACACATGGCATTATCTGAGATGATCTTCTCTGGGCACCCAAATCTAGCAATTATATTCTTCAGTAAAAAATCAATCACCACTTTGCTGGTAGCTCTCTTGGTGGGGATTGCTTCCACCCACTTGGTAAAGTAGTCTATAGCTACAATGATCCATGAATTTCCTCCACTGGACTTAGTATTTATCTCTCCTATAAAATCAATACCCCATTGTTGAAAAGGGGCTTGAACTTCCACTGGTGTAAGAGGCATATTACCTGATAATTTTAGCTTACCAGAGAAACATTGGCAAGCATCACATCTTTTAACCAGATGATAAAAATATTTAAAAACAGTTAGCCACCAGAATCCTGCTCTTAAAATCTTATGTGCAGTAGTCTTGGCCATGTAATGGACACCACACACTCCATTATGCATCTATTTCAGGATCATGTCTGCTTGTTCTTTATCAACACATTTCAATAAAATTCCTTCAGGGTTCCTCCACCCGAACTCATCTCTGATCAGGGAAAAACAATTTGCTTGTAATTTTAATGTTCTTTTCTTATTCTCATCCATGCACTGTGGACAGTTCATTCTTTGCAAGTAATAAATAATGCTAGTGTACCAGTCACAATGGTCAAGGTTACAAATGAAAGGTCTTTGTTCTTCTTCTAGGGTATTAATGTGATTAGCATCTAAGTTTGCACTAGCCATCAATTTGGCTAAACCCGTCCCCCTGAGCAACTTACTGATTTGGATTTCTATGTTAAACTCCTGAATCCTATTGACCCATCTACATCTTTTCCTTGAAACCTCTTGTTGAGTAAAGATGTCCTTAACTACTGCTGAGGGAACATAAGCGACTACAATAGCACTTATTAGATAACACCTGGAATCTTTCACAACCTTCACCAATGCATAGGTTTGTTTCTTAGTTATATCATACTTGAGATCTGCAACGTGTAATGATTTTCTAAAAAAGGCAATAGGTTGCTCAAACCCCTCTTCATGTTTCTATAACAATACATCAACAATAGTATGATAAGATGCAAATAAAAAAATATTCATTGGCTTTGAATAATCGGGAGTTCTTAGGATAGAGGAATCTTTGATAGCTTGCTTAATCTCTTGAAAATATTGGGTGGCCTCCCTATCCCTTTCCATTTTAGCATCTTTCTTTAACATCTTTGAAATTGGTCTACTTTTCTTAGCAAAGTTAGTGACGAATCTTCTGAGAAAATTTACTTGTCTGAAGAAGCATTGAATTCCCTTGACATTTCTTGGGGTGGGTACTTTATCAATAGCAACTACCCTATCTGGGTCAAATCTAACCCCTTCCTTTGAAACAATGTGACCCAATAACTTACCTTTTGTTACTCCAAAAATGTATTTCTTGGGATTGAGAGAAATCCCAAATTCTAAGGCTCTTTCAAAAATCTTTTCCAAGTGCTCACAATGTTGTTCTTCCTTCTTTGAATAGGCTGTGAGATCATCCTAATAGACCTCAATAAATTTTTGCAGGAAGTATGAGAATTCAACATCCATGGCCCTCTAGAAAGTATCCCTGACATTCATTAAACCAAAAGGCATCCTCACATAGACATATATTCCCCATGGCGTGGTAAAAGCAGTCTTAAACTACTCTGACTCTTTGACCATAATCTGGTTATACCTAGAGAATCCATCCATCATGGACATAAGTTCACATCTAGTGACTCTTTGCAGCATATTCTCCATGTTGGGGAGAGCATAGTTGTCTTTTAAGGAAGATATGTTCAAATTTCTAAAATCCACACACAATCTTATAACCTCATTCTTCTTTCTAACATGGACCAGATTAGAAACCCAGGAAGAATGCCTAATGGGTTTGATTATCCCAGCATCTTTCATCTTTTTCAATTCTTGTTCCATCTTAGGTCTAAGGGTGGGATTTATGGGCCTTTTCTTTTTCCTAAAGGGCTTGAAATCTTCTTTCTATGGAATTTCATGTTGAAATAGTTCCTCATTATATGCCTTTAGGTCATCATATGTCCAAGCAAAGAACTTTTTTTATTTCCTTAAAAGATTAGTCAGATCCTTCTTCACCTTGGGTGACATTTTCTTACCAATAAATAAGTTCTTAGGAACTTCTTCTTTTCCCACATTAACCTCCTCCAAATCTTCAGATCTATTTACACATGTAACAGAGTATGGTTTGTCCTTACTATCAAAGGCCCTCTCCAAAACAACTAGTCCCTTTGGGACTTTATTTGACTTTAGATGCAATATTTCCTTCCCCGAGATAGTATCATTTCCATCAATGTTTTTCACATAATTTCTGAAATCTATCTCTTTGTTGTCAAGAACCTGCCTCACAATACAAGAATCTAAGAATATCTACATCATCATCAAACACTTGCCAGCTATCCACATTGTCAGGTATTGAAGGCCTAGTCTGAACTTATATTTCAGAAATTCCAGCAAAAGTAATGTCTTTTGGCCATAAAGAAATGTTGGCTAATAAATCTGTCATTCTTTTTTGGCTCCTATCCATCCAGTCAATACCAAATGCACCAAAAATTTCTATCTCATCCCATAGTGCATTTCGGTACTGCTTCAATCTATGGTTCTTTGATGCATATTTGGATTTAATCTGAGATACCACTAACTCGGAGTCTCCAATAACTCTGATGCATTTGATTCCATGTCTTGCATCTAGTCTCAGACCTTGAGTACTTGAAATGGTAGCATTTCCAGAATCAACAGGTGGTGGTAAATTCATTCCTAAATTCAGAGACAATTTAGGGCCAGCACCAGCAAAATGAGAACCAGAGGTTTGTCTGAGAAATTCAATTTTCTTCTTCATTTCAAGAGCAAAGGCTGCCCATTCAGCCTTTTCTAATTCCTTGGCTATTATCTCCCTCTCTCTTTTGGCTCTCTCCAACTTAGTATCCAGCTTCATCATGGGATCCATCATACTCCCTTTGCTCATTGGCTCCTTTATTTCAACAGCTACTACCTTTTGTTTACCTTTGTCCTTGGATTTTGGTATGTCATAGAATTGTTGAACAACAAGTTCATATTCAAGTTTCTCAGGCATAACAGTAGCATTCATTGCCTCCAAATCTCACAATTGCCTTTTCAACTGGTCAGATTGAATTTGAGCATGTCTGATTCTTTCCTCCTTTTCTCTTTCTCTTTTTTTGTCTCAACGCAATTTTCTCTCAGATCTTCCTTTCCAACTCACCCACCTCTTCAAAAATATCTCCAGAATCAACAAGAGTTATGTCAGATTCTGAGTTTTCTTCCATGATGGTTCTCTCTCTTCTATGATTATGGGCATGTGGTCTTTTAGATGAGGGAGAGCTCAGATCACTTGGAGCATTCTTATTCTCTTCACCTCTACTTTTGGATCTAGACCTTGTCTCATGTCCCTGAGACTTACCGGGAACCATCTTTCTGGTATATCTAGGGACATCATCAACCCTTTCACTCTGAGCGTAATACGCTCCATAAACTCCTAATCCTAGTTGTGTTTCTTGTTCAACTTCTACACTTTTTTCCTAATGATTAGGAGGAATGGGTGTATCCATTATTTTGTTCCTTCTTTGCCTCCAAGCTTGGGGAGTAACTCTAGCACCATTTTTGTTCACTGATTTCCCAGCTCTGGAAGTGGATTTCCAATTCATTCTCAGGATGACTGTTCATCTTGGATCTGGTATTTTTGTAACTCATAGCTAGAAAATGGTGTATCAGATAATTATAACTTAGCATGGATGCAAATATTTCTTAGAGTCGCCACCCAACAAACAGCTGGGAAAATACACACTAACTTGAGTAACAAATTTGGTATGGGAAGTTTTCACGGGTTATAGATAAAAAAAAATTCTAAGCACCTATCCCAACACATTTTCAATGGTAACACAGATCACTGGGATATGCAAAGATAAAACTCTGTAATACAATGGTCAATCGATTGGTATTGATAAGTAAGTAGGCCAGGAGTCTAGCTCAACTTGAGAAACCTTACTCACTTATTGCAATGAAAAACTATCCCCAGCAGAGTCGCCATTTTGTTGGTTAATTTTTATGTTGCAATAGAAATAACAAAAACCTCTTCCCTTTATGATTATTTTTATAGAGGAGCCACCTTCAAATATTTGTTCATGCAAGAAAAGGACCAACTAACAAGCACTCTCTTAATACTTCTACTCTTTAGGTCCTACTACACCAAGGGGGGGATACCCTGTTATACCTACTAATATATCCAATCTGGTACTATCAAGCAGTAATCTCACAATGACTCAACATAACTGGGAGATACTAGATAATTGGCTAATTACCCATTGAACATCAACCTTGAAATGGAGCATGAGATAGAAATTGTAACAAACTTACACAAATGTAGACTTAATGGATTTTAAATATTTGCTTATAGGAAAACACAGTCAATGTGCAACTAGATATGCAATAAAACAAAACTTATCAGCTTCATATCAATGCTTTTATACATTGGGCTATATTTTGACTCAGATACAATATACTAAAATTAATGTTCATCAAAGATTTCAAATCATAATACATCTATCCCAAAACCCCTACCACTAAAAGACTCCTAGCAATGTGTTAGATGAATCTATGAATAAATCAGAGCCTAATTTAATCTGATCCTAGATTAGAACTCTCAAATAAGTACATAAACACATAGAAGACTATGCTAATGAATTAGAAAATTCATAACTCATATGACACATTACATAGGAGAGATTGGAATCTGGATCTTTGTAATAAATTCAAAAAATCTTATTTTAGTATACAAAAAGTACTCAGAGATAACCTCTTCAATAACCTACAAAATATCTCTCAACTTTATTTCTGACTTCTTACACTATCTAGTACAAATTATACTATCTTTCCCCTCTTGACTGAAAACTTTACAAAAATTGTTTACAATACAAAATTTTCCACCCCTTTCCAATGATCTTAGGAATCATTTTATAGATTAGGATTGCAACAAGCTTCAGATCATTTGGAATAAGGACAAAATCAATGACTCACTAAAAATACAAAATAGATAATGGAGTGATAACCACTCTTGTTACAATAGATATTTGACAAATTTTGTCTTTTGACCGCTTGGTACTTGCAACTGCTTCAAAGCTGTTCGGCATGAGCCATCTAGAGTTTGTTGTCTTTTATATTGGTGATGTAGGATCTTCACTCTTTAACTGTATCATCCAATCTGTTGAGCTTCATTATCCACCTGCATGTCGTCACCTTCTCCTAGATCAACTATTGTGTACTTGTCTTTCCGAGAATTTTACACCTCATCACTCGGCTAGTTGAAGTTAAGGACCTCATTCTTTCAGCTGTTAATCTTCCTCCAAGTGGCATTTGCCTTCTCAATTTATTGTGACCAAAATGCAAAAAATGCTCTGGCTTTACCAACTATCTCAACAGTCTAAACAAACAGCAGTGTACTTTGTAGTGTAATTATGCTATTGGTCCTTACTACCAATGCTTCATTCATTTGTCAATGCCACAATGCTTCATCTTTAATATCTCCATTTTTCTTAAAGATATTTGGGAACATCTAATACCAGTCCTTTGAATATTCCTTTTTTAGGGCCATTACCTTTCTAATGACAATGCTCCTTCTTATGTCCATGTCCATGAGAAATTTTACACATTTATGAGTGCCAGTTAAAACAATGTCAACATTGTTTTCTTTTTTTCAAGTGGTGTGGAAGAACTTCAATTCTCCTCCCTTTCCTTTCCATCTATTCACCAATTGGTCCAAATTGTCTTTATTTGCATTATACTCATTCAATATGTTAACAATTTTCTTTCCTTGTGCATAAATGGCAGTAGGAACCAATTCATGAGTACAATGCATGAGGGTTTTATGCATTTTATCTGCATATTTTTGTTTCACCCATGCCTCTGCTTCTCTGAAAGTTGCAAACTGTTCAACCCATTCTTTCTTTTGCTTCTCCAGCTCTGTTCTTTTAGCAACTAGTCTTGCTTTTTCTTGCTCGAACTCCTCTAGTGTGGTTGGGTTTGATGGTGCAGGGGAAGGGGGATAAGCGATAATAGGACTTGATGAGGATGGCTAGTGGGGATCTTGTGTAATCCTCCTCTGAGGCACAAATTGCAATGTTTGTCTTCCCTCAAGAAATGCAGTCCTATCATCCTTTTGAATAGATTTAATCCTTTCATCATTATAATCCTTCAGGACAACTTCATATTTTTGTGTCAAGCTCTTGAAAGCATCTTCTAGCTTCTCAGCCACCTTCAAGCTTAATTTTACAGTTTGTAGAGTGAGGTTAGTTGCTTCCACCCCTGAGGTATCTGAAAATATTTTCACTATGAGGCTACCTATATTCTCAGCCTGATCATCCTCATTAGTTGTCTTTTTATCCTTCCTATTTAAAGACCATATTGCTAGTGCTGCATGATCTTCACTAAATTGGGAACCAATTGATGTCCCACTCGTATGCAATGGTTTGGCCTCTTTTCTCAGAGAATCAAATACAAATGGCATAAGCCAAATCCCATTGAGGAAAGATGAGGACTCCCTTTTTCTTTACTAACTCCCTGCCCTCCTGAGGAGTTATCTTGTAAAACTTGGTCGTCATTTCTTGTTTCACTTCCTTTTCGATGTCTTCTTTTGCTCTTTTCGGGTTGAGCTTCTTACAACTTTTGACACTTTTCCTTGAATTCATCAATGTGGACTCTCCACAGGAATTGGATGAAGGCCCTAGTCTTAACAAAATTTTCATCAGATAAAAATTCCTCACTGGCTTGTTTGGTTACAGGGTCCAGCTCTTTCCCTGAAAATTCTGCTACTGTAAGATCTAGAGTTGCATACTTGGGTGCCTCTGGCACTCCCTCTTGTATTTCCTAGGCTGTGACAAAGATATGTCCAATATTTCCCATTTTAACCAATTGCTCAGCAATACTTTGGTCATCCATATACAGGGGAGACCAAGAAGGGGACTATATATCTCCATGGTGTTTCTTTTTTCCCTCAACCCTCTGCCTCTTTGGGGATGGAAAAGTCTTGTCACTGGTATCCATTGGCCCTTTCCCCTTTTGTTCAGATGCTTTCTCATCCTTTGGAAAAATTGTGTTGTAACCCCTTCTCTGGTATACCATATACCTTCTTGGTGGGACAACCCTTCCTTGAGACATCCTACACAGAACATATTTGGCCTTCTCTGGCTAAAGTTCTATTACTTTCCTTTTCTTTTGATCTAAAGTCTGCATTATGTCCTCAAACATAGTCATCAGAGATTCTATTTTCTTTGCCGATGGTGAAAATACCTTCAGGGGATCATAAGATCTATCAAAATTATGAATGAAATGCAAAGACTTTTTATACACTAACCATTTCTCTTTCTTGATCTCTTGTTCAGCCAGATCAAACTCATTTCTTATGATATCCTCTGGAAAATTGAACTGGTGATCTAGTGCCAAGGATTTGGTTCTCTTTCTGAACATGTCAATGATGAAACCCTCATTATCTACACACCTGTCTATAGATGTTGCTAAATGGTATGGCTCTAGGTATTTATCAAATTGGGTCCATCCCCCCTTTGTAATGATAAAGTGATGGGCTCTGGTGAGGGTAGTGAAAATGCTTCCTTTCATTTTTCCTGTTAAGGCTTCTTCTTTTAATCCACCTAGTTGCCTAAGAATCTCTGCCAAACCAATCTTTAGTGGCACTCTGTAAGGAAGAACATTTGGGGTTCCCCTGAAACCATAGAACCCTGATGACTCTTGAGATAGGATATAAACTAATATCACCCCAATTGTGAACAATTTTCAATTCTAGAGCATACTCCAATGGTCTTAAGATTCTCATCATATTTGTACTAATTCTAGGGTTTTCCTTACATAATAATGATTTAAGCCTAGCAGCAAAAGACCTATCAAAATTTATGTAACTGGCCTCCTTTCTTTCCCAAGACAGATCATCACTCCATAACTGAATAGGCATATCCTCATCATCCTGAAACTTGGTGAGGTCCATTTCTTCTTCAAATAAATCAACATTATTAAACAAAATCATGTGCATCATCAAGGAGTACCATCCCATTGGCTTGAGTATCTTTTTATCCTTAATACCTATGAGACCCTGATGCATTGACTCAACAATGTAGGAAGCATAATAAAAAACAACTGATAGGTGGGGATGCATAATCTGAAAAACCATAGCATGAAGTGGACAGGCATTGTTATTTCCTCATCTTCTCCTAGAACATGGCACAAGGCACTATACATTCCCCTAGACTTGCTATTAAAATAGTCTAGTTTAAAAGGCTCTGGTGTATTTGGTCCTACAATAATCAAATCCCCTATTTTATTTAAATATCATCTCAAAGCCTCATTCCTGTAGTACTCTTTCTGAGTCTGGTATACCTATTTGAAATAGTCTTAATCAATGTCATCCATTTGAATAGAGAGGTCACTTAAACTGAACACCTTTCTAATTTCATTGGCTGTGACAATCAACATCACATTCCCCTCTATATCTCTTAAAACCCTGGATACTCTGTCATATGTATTGGCTATCAAAGTTAATAGGTATGTATCCATGAATACTCCAAGCACTATCAATTTACCCACATCTAGATCCCATATATTGCAATCTGGGGAGGGAGCATTCTTCTAGATATAAGCAGTTTTGAATAAATTTAAAATACTTGTACTAGTCTTGGCATCTTTGGCCCATCTACCTATATCATACAAACCCTCCCCGACTCTAAAACAGGGATGTACTGGAACAATTCTCTTAATCTAGGTAGCATCACCTGTGGACCCACTCAATTGTTGTAGAAGGTCATCTCGTACATTTCTATCTTTGTATTCCACATTGCCAAAGAATTCAATCCTAGGGGCCATTTTCTGAATCTAGGGCTTCTTATGGGAATGATATTCAGATTATATTAACAATTCTGGGATTTTTTCAAATTCCAAATCTTACTGAAAGCATGAATTTCTATTGTATCACAGAAGACTTACCTTATTCTGCAATTTTTCGCAAAGAGATCAATATCACTGCAATTCTGATCTTTGCTTGAATGGCTTTGATGAATTATGGCAGCTTCAAGTTTAAGCGATGAATTATATGGCCTCAATCAAATAAGTCTTTCACATTGAATTCAACTGAAGTGGCCACATGCTCTACAATCAATTCACCTGGTTAAAAAATCGTAGCTTAACAGTTCACTGACGACCATTTTAAGAACTTTGAATTTGGACCGTAGATCTTCAACAGCACCACCTTCATCAGGCGGCTCTCATTTCTTCCCAAAAATAACTATTCATTTGGGATACGTGTCAGAACAACTTGATCGCTTAAATGATAGATCTTGTGCATCTTCTCCATAAGTGATCAAGTCAACCGTCAGATTTATCTTAACCTGGCCATAAGTTATTTTACCTTGAATTTAATTAACTATGGTTGCAACTTCATCAACTTGGACATGCGTCAACACTGCTTAATGGCTTAGACGCTAGATCTTGTGCACCTTTCCTTTAAGCCATTAAGCAAGCCATCCGATCTCTTCTACAACTACACCTTCTTTAACTCGTCTCTGCATTGTACAGGATCCACCCTTTTCCACCTGTCACCACAACTTAATCTCTTATCCTTTAGATGTCGATCACTTTGCCTTTAAGTGATTAAGTCGACCATCAGATCATTCTATACTTTCTCTATCTTTAGTTCCTTCTTTACGACCTCAGCTGGACCCACTAGGATACATGGCATCATGGATTAATCACTTAAATGATAGATCTCGTTCACTTTGTTGTTAAGCGATCAAGTCAGCCGTCAGTTCTTCTTCAGACTTTCTACCTTTTAATATGCGGTCACCTTTAGCATTAGTGGAATACATGTCATCATTAGGACATGCGTCATCATGGATTAATGGCTTAATTGGTAGATGTCGAGCATCTTTGGGACAAGCCATTAAGTCATTCGTTGGATCAAAATAAATTTGTCTACACTTTAATCAATAGATGTTCATAATATCTGGACCCACCAATTTCCACATGTTAACACCTCTTAATGGCTTAACTGATAGATCTTGCGCATCTTAGCCATAAGCGATTAATTCCACCGTTAGCTCTGTATGTGCTTTAATCTCCATCAAACTACATGTCGTCCGATGAAACAAGATCTGCTCATTGTTTAACTAAAACCCTTTCTGACCATCGGACCCACCAAAGACACATGGAGTCACAACTTAATGTCTTATGAGATAGATGTCAAGCACTTCGGGAATAAGTGATTAAGTAGGCCGTTAGATCAAAACACATTAGCTCGATAGCTAGTGGATTTAATAAAACATTTGCGGAGTTAGGCTTAGGGATAATACGGGACCATCGCATTAGGATACTGACAACTTACTGAACACGAACATTTTAAAAGGAACCCATGCGAGACATGACCTAAGTGGCAAAAAGTAACATGAAATTATAAACCATTTTGACGCTTAGGGTTTTAGGATCAAATTTTACACTTTGAGACATGAGACAAGGGTTTCTCAAGTATCCTTATAAAACTCTTTGCAAAAATATACCAAGGACTCATTGTTTGAAAAAAATTTAACCAGACCTAACAACATGTATTATTTCCTTCTTTGTTTTTCTTTATAAGCACCTAGACTATACAATGCACCATATCTCATTATCATTAATGCATTGTGTATATTGATTGGTGAAATAACATGTGTTTGTTTCTCATTATTTTTTATCAAGGTCTATATTATGGCTTGGAGAACATGCTCCTAGGTGCATCAACATGGTGTAAGAGTGACTATGACTGCAACCCCTTCCTTCTTAGTGAGTTTTCACCAAGTTTGAAGTTCACTGTCATTCCTGTGAGAGCATTCTAGTTTATTGATTAGTTTTCCATTATCATTTGACAAAACCAATTTTTTGTTCTATAATTTTATTTTCATCGATCCATGTTGGATATTTACTATTTTCATTAGAGGCAATACATTATTTTCCATATGATAACATATTTCCCTTGTTCATCCATTCAAATTAGCGATCCTTGTTTTCTATTGGCACAATCTTCCAATTTTTCAAAGGGGCCTTTATGATCGATGTATCAACCCTTGATCAATGGTCATTGGAAATTTGGATAAATTAATATCTACATAGGGGTTTGTATTGATCTTCTTGGCTTTGTTTATTGATAGGCTTTCCTGACTTTATTGACCAATTTTTGTAGATATTTTTGTGCTTCTAGTTGTAATCAAAGGTTTGAATAACCATAAGTAGATCATTTTTCCTTTTGTTGCATGGATAGAGAAATGTTTTAAATCTTTTCCATGATTGCATGCAAGTATCTAATTGGGACCATGAATAGAGGAATGCATAGTTATATGGGATTTTAACCCCATGTGTGATGTAGACTATTTTTGGCTATTAATGTAGACTATTTTTGGCTTATTGATTTTCCATTGAAGGATTTTTTGTTACAATTTCTGGAGTAACAATGCCATTCCAATTTTGAGATTAACTTGCATAGCTTGTCTCAACATTGGATGTTTGACATGTTATAATGGCTCTAATAAAAAAATTCTCCAAGCCTAAAACCCTCAAATAGCAACATCTAAATATGTTAGTAAACGGTTTTACGCATTTATATTAATTTTTCTTTTTCTTCAACAAAAGCACTTCAATAGGGATTCTTAATATTGCTTGTCTGTGTTGCAAAGAACAGTTACCAATCTACTAAAGTTTTCAATGCCTTGTCTTGGTCTTGGTAAGATATTTGAACTTCATTTTTCATTTCATGATTTAAAGTTTTCTATTTTTTCCTCTTGGCTATGGCTTATGGACCGAGTTTTCTCCATTCTTTGCATTGATTTGGAAGCTCATTTGTTGGTTTTTCCTCCATAGCATCTTTGAATTTCAAATGGAGCCAGGGCATCATTGTTTGAATATTCCTCTATAACATGATAAATCCATGGGATAAGAATAACATTTTTGATGTTACTTTATTGTATTTGATGATGCTTGATCCATGAATGCCATATTTGAGGATGTGCTTGTGTTTTGGTACCTATTTGATTTGCCATCATAAGTGTTTTTTTTTTGCAAATCGGTGCTCCCCAAAGGTGACCTTAGAGAGTTTCCCCTTGAGGAACCCGATTTACAATTCAAGGGAATTTATTGCAAATTTAATATAATGTCACTGCTTCTTCTATACCTTCACATGGAACAAACAAGTTAGTGAAAATATGGTACACATCTTCCTTCTGCAGCACTATTGTGAGTGTGCTCATGCCTGAAGCATGTTCCCCTTCTTTTGGTGTATGGTTGACTATATGCATGCATAATTTTAAGTGTAGATAGATAATTGTTTATCATGCATTGCTTATATCCATTGGATCTAACCCATCTCTTCCCCTCTTTCAGGTTCTTGATCAAATAGGAGCATATTGGAGTCATACATGGATCAACACTTCTTCTTCTCTTTAGGCAATGTCTGGTAACATGTTACTTATGTCATTTTCTTTATGCATGTTTATAGTTAGCCATAGATCTTTAGGAGTTGGCTATGCTTACGACTTGTGTGAGCTCGGATGAATGCTTTACTCTCCTTCTAGCACATATTTGGTATTTATGCTCAAAATCTGAATATGATCCTATATATATATATATATATATATCATTTCATTCATTGGATAGCTTAGTTTCATTCTTTCCCTTTCGTTGAATTTATAATAATTTGCAGGTACTCTAAGAATCAACATCTTGATCAGACAAAAGTTAAAAACAAAGGCTAATGATTGCATCAATTGTTGGTGGAATCCTTTCTATTCTATTCTTTCTTGACATTGATACTTATCTATCATAGAAGGTTCTATTATTCTTGACCTAACAGGTTGAAACTTTAAATTGATAAAAGGGATAATTAGAGATTATTGCAATTTTTTTGGATTGATTGAAGGTATTTTAGCACCAACAAGTTGACAGAGAGAATTGATGTGTATAGCTTTAGAGTTGTCTTGTTGGAGATAATATGTGGAAGAAGACCAATTGAATATAAAGATTGTGAAGAAGTCAAACCTTGTGAGATGGGTAAGATTTAATATGGAGAGCCATCTTGAACAATTCAGCATTTTATATTTAGAAAGACTGAAAAACAATATGTTCATATAGGTAATGCTCCATACAGAGGCATCCCAAAATCCTCCTCGTCACATGATAGAAATCATAGATAAGAGGTTGGTTTTGGGTAAAAATGAGATAGAATGTTTCAATTATGTTATTAATCTAGCACTTAAATGTGTGGAGAGAGAAGGAATATTATGTTGTTAATATAACACTCAATTATGTTGTTAATCTAGCACTAGTTCTACGCTATTGCATGTTGGAATATTTCTCTTCTATACAAAAAAAATATAGTAAGACAATATTGTAACTTTAATTCATCCACAGTTAGTTATGTTTTACACCAATTCAAAAAAATTGTGATGCAGAGGTAAGGGTGGAGGACAAATTTTTCAACAAATGAATTATTCAAGTTCAAGGATTTAATGCTTTAGCCATGCTTCAAAACTCACCAAGTGCTTCAAAAGACTACAAATGAGAACAACCCCTTCCCAAAGGAAAATGTCAGTAGATATGTTCTAACTTGGTTATATTATGAAGGATTCAAGTGGTTATGGTTTTCTCCCAAACACCCAAGAGTCCAATCTACCGAAACTCCCTAACAAGCCTAATTGCCCTCAAGTAGGGCAGCAACAAGCTTAGTAAATTCCTAACTCCAAACTTTCTAAAACACTTTGCAAATAAACCATAGATTTAGATACCCTTTGTTGCATACTCAAACATCCCACAAGCATTTACTCTGTTGTTTTGGACCAAATACCACTTTCATGACACTGTACCCTGTAATTTTGCACAAAAGAGGAAATTTAACAAAGAAACTATAATTTAAATGCATCCCCAAGACCCCAAATCCTGGAAAATCCCTTACTTTGATTCCAAGTGCCCAAATCCCCAAGAAATTAGACCCAGACCTCTTGCAACATCAAAAACCCCAAATTACTCCTTACAAACCCTTATTTGTAGGACTTCCTCAATGTCTTATCTCCAAGTATGCATGCACTCAATTGAAACTTGATTAAGCTATCATTCATCATCCTAAGTCACTTCCAATCATAAAATGCACCCCTTAACTAAGGAAAATTGCCTACTGCAATACTGTACTAAGCAAAACCCTTGTTTTCCCTTCAACAAATCAATGGTGATCACCTATTTCATTACTCTTGCACATGAATTGTTAGAAAAGTAGGATACATTTCAAATATACAACATCCCATGAATTCAAGGCCTTAATAATTCATGGGATTATCATTTGCTAAGAAGAAATCAGAATACTTGCTAGAAACTTCAAGCTGTGACTGTCAAAATTTGAAAATGTACAGAACAACAAGACCAAATGCTACTCAAAGCATTCAAAATTTTATCAAACTAATGTACCAAGCTTCTACAATTAATTTTAGTCTTGTTTCAATCAAAACACTAAACAACTATGCCAATAGACTTTAAGGATTTACAGAAAATTGAATTTTTATTAATCCATTGTTTTGTCTGTACACCTCTGGGTCTCCTCTACCCGTAGAATGCATGTTTTCAAATACATATGGTTACTTAGTAACCACGTGTTTCATCCTTTTCCTTCCCTACCCATTTTTTATTGGGATTATCAGACATTAAGAAAACAACTAGCTCTTGTAAATATGAGTATTCTAAGCAACTTTGTATGTAGTACATTGAGATGGTCTAATCTATAATCTACCTTGTTCAAAAGGAGAAAGTTGAACCAGGAAAATGTGACAGAAAGTCTTAATCATAAAATGTCATAATGGGCATATTCAAATAGATATTGAAATGTCCCATCAAAAAGGTACTTTGATTTGTGTGATCTGTTATGATTCCCTTTGTACGCAATATCAAATACTAAGTACAATTGATTCAATTTTAAAGCACTTTTTCTTGATTTCATCTGTATCATATCTAGGTAGCTATGTGCTTAGATTTGCTATGTTATTGTTGATTCCTTCTCATACACATTCTCACCTACTCTCAGTGCATGTTATAGCAGATGGCTATGGCAAAAGAAGTACCATAGGCCTACTCGTACTTATAGCCCAAACAAAAAAAAGTAGTCACAATTAAATAAGTTTCCAAGGGCACATGACCTTGGGAAAGTTATTTTGAATGGATTGTAGGAATAAAAAACATTATAAATAATAATAATGATTTGTTTTTTATATTAATTGTTTTAGTTTATTTCTTTATTTTTTGGATCAAATTCTATGATCTATCCATAGGAAGAAGAGAGCAAGACATTATAATATGAGAGTTTGATCTTATTTCCCATCTTGCTCTCTTCTTCCTAATGATGGATCATGGAGTTTAATCCAGAATGTCAAGGAAATAAACTCACACTCTGATATCAAAAGTTAAGAAAAATAGCTTTACAGGTGGAAATCATATGACTACAATTATAAAAAATAAATAATGAGTGAACTTAATTAAACATTGTTAAAGTTTAGATAAAAAAATAATGGTGGAATTGAGAAATTTAGAAATTAAGAATAAGAGGATTTCTTTGATTTTTTTGTTTATTGAGAATTATTTTCTACTTTGAACATAATTTTTTACTTACTAACAATCACACATTGGTGTACAATGGGTATATCGAGGAACCTTTTGATAAGTTCAAAATTATGTGGGCGATGTATAATATTTTGACGTAAAGAATAATACAATGTGAATTGGTGATTACTCAAAATTGTTAAGAAAGAAATCAGAAATAATCCTCAAAGAGATGTTTTCTCATTGTATGTAACAATTGAATGGTATGCATTGTCTTCAACATAGTGAGAAAAAAAATAAAAATCTACAATCTAAAGAGTAGAACATAGTGAATGGATATAGTAGTTCAATTTGTTACATTATGAATGGATATAGAACATAGTGAATGGATATAGTAGCATAAAAAAATAAAAAAATCCGTTAGTATTTCAACCTTAGTTGGTTTTGTAATCAACGAGAAAGCTATATAAGCGACAAATCGATTGTCGTATAGTCATTAGTATACCAACGACCACCCCATAGTTTTTCGACGATTACAACATCGCCTATATAGAATTGTTGTTGTTTTTTATAATTGTTCGCATCGTATGTTGGTCATAATTTTGACCAATTGTGGGATGTGTTGGTTTTCCAAGGCACCTACAATTCTTGACTATGCAACCATTTTATTTCGACCATTGGGTCATCGTTATTCCGACAAATATGTTGGTTGTTGATTGCTTCGACAAAAAGAGTTTGACGACCACATTGGTCGAATGTTCTACATTTTTTAGTTGCAAAATCGACCACTGTGTGTCAAAAATTAGGCTAAATTTTATTAGTGTAAATCTACTTTCAAAATCAAGAATTATTCTTCAAGTGGATTGTTAGATCTGTTACATACTGATTTGTGTGGCCCTGCTAGAACTAGACGTTATTATGGGATAGACATTTCATATTGTTCATTGATGATTATTCAAGGATGATGTTGGTTACATTCTTAAAGGATAAATTTGAAACTTTTGACAAATTCAAAATCTTTAAGGCTATGGTTGAGACTGAAATAGGTATGAAGATGAAATGCTTGAGATCTTGTCGAGGTGGATAATTTACATCTGGAGAATTTAATGCATTTTGTGAAGAGCATAGGATAAAGAGGAAAATATATACTCCATGGACCCCACAACAAAATGGTATTGCAGAGAGAAGAAATAGAACTATCCTAGACGCTACAAGGACAATGATGATTGAGGTAAATGTATGACAAGTCTATTAGGGAGAAGCAGTTAGCACTGCAGTCTACGAATTGAACTGAGTTCAAATCAAGCAAGGTGAGATGAAATTATTTCTTGGTATACAGATTATACAATCATAAAAAGGTATTTTCATATCCCAATCCAAGAATGTGAAAGAATTTTTGAAGAAGTTCGGTATGGAAGATTCAAAACCAGTTTGTACTCCTATGGTTACCGGTTGCAAATTGACAAAGGATGATGATTCACCTAAGGAAAATCAAACAAGATACAAATCTATGATTGGTGTATTATTATGCTTGACACAGACCAGGCCTGATATTATGAATGTAGTTTACATGGTTGCTAGATTTCAAGCAGATCCGAAAGATTCTCATGTTGTGGAAGTCAAAATAATATTCAGATACTTGAAAGGAATAGTTGACTATGGTTTATGGTATGGTAAGGATAATGATTTCACATTGAGCTCTTTTATTGATGCAGATTGGGTAGGTAATGTGGATAAAAAAAAGAGTACAAGTGGAGGAACATTCTTCTTGGGTAAGAGGTTAGTTTCATGGTCAAGTAAAAAGTAAAATTGTATATAACAATCTACTGCTGAGGCTGAGTATGTTGTTGTTAATTGTACACAAAAGATATTGATGCAGTGCAAGGCAGGAGAATCCCCAATGGAGATGTCCTAGCCCCCAGCAAATATCCACACAATAGAAGATAATAACAATACAGAGATTTATATCCACACAATGCAAATACTCATAATAGA
>MU223951.1:1440404-1451649 GCA_018584345.1 Thuja plicata
CACATTCTCATTCTTATTATGCCCATCCAAACAGGGAATTGCACCCCATAACCGGGTTATGCCGCCCATAACCCGGTTATGGGGTGCAACCAAACGGGCCCTTAATAAACAACTTAATGAAAATTCAAACTTTCCAAAGATAACACGTTGAATGCCAAAATTGCTCGTAAAAATAACAAATTGATTCAACTTAATACCCTGCACGTCAGCATTAGAAAGCATTAGAAATCCATTTTGAAAAAGGATCACTCTCCAAGAAAGTTGGAACTTCCAAAGATGTTGGAATGTCTATTAAAATGGAACATTGCATTAGTTCACTTTGGTTTTCCAAATCTCAATTGCCTTATTTTGTGGATATTTTGATACACTATTAAATATATTTTTTGGTTTTGTTCTAACGCTCAGTTTGCTTAGTCACGGATTGTGACTTTTTT
Source organism: Thuja plicata (assembly GCA_018584345.1). Taxonomy (NCBI): domain Eukaryota; kingdom Viridiplantae; phylum Streptophyta; class Pinopsida; order Cupressales; family Cupressaceae; genus Thuja; species Thuja plicata. The sequence goes on from MU223951.1 coordinate 1,440,839, forward strand.
TAAGTCCTTTCAATGAAAGCTCTTCTCTTGATTTAGTGTTCTTTTGGAGATTGGGCCTAAACTCTTTATTGGATTTGTGCAACTTTGACATATTTTCAAAATGAAAATTCTATTTAACATTTGAAAAGATAGAAATGTTATTGTTTCCTTTATTTCTCTACTATAATGCATTTATGTAGAAGAAAGTGGCTCACCTTCAAAACTTGTTTAATTATTGGGGGTAATGTTCCTCCATGGTGGTGTACATTCCTCCTCCACCTCAAGGCCACTCTCCATACCAAGGTGAAAAATGTGGCCTTAATGAAACTTCTCAACAACAATCTAGAGTTGAGGTCATTGGTCACCTCCACTTGTGAGGCATTAGATTGGGGACGTTTCTATCTTCCATATAAAATGCATCATTGATCAAATTTCAAAAAACGGAAAACACAACAGATTTTCCTAAATTTTCAACATTTGTTCTTCATGATATTTATATTTTGTGGTGGAAAACCACCAAAAAAAAATGTTTTCACTAATCTGAAAAAAAAAAAGTTTCTCTTTTTTTGTCTTTGATCCATTTTACATAAAGATTAGCCGTTGCCTTAGATTGGGTGGTCCCCTCCCTTGCAGATAGGCTTTTCCCCCTTTTTTTAATGTCTTCACAATGACATGGATGGAATCCTTCTGGACAAGGTAAATTTCTGACTGGCTTTGGCCGTTTCTCCTCAACAAGATATACTAGATAGTGAAGCTCTTACCTCGAGAACAAAATGATGATAGCTCTTACCTCGAGAACAAAATGATGATAACAATGGTCTCATTGACTACGAGCTGGTTGATGGAGGCCAAGAATTGTCAAACGGTGGAGAATGGGGCTCCAAACCTGATGACTGTATCCATTGGCTTTATCGCTCTTCTTACTTTGTCATTTTTTCATGTTAAAAGCTTCAAAAACTTTGATAATTTCCTGTTTCGGGCTGTTTGTTGGTGATTGCCTGATGTTTTGATAGTTTTCGTTTCTCTGGGCTTGACCCAGTTTGTAAGTTTGCATGATTCCATTCGATCCACTCTTTTTTAAATATTCCATAAATTATCTGTGCACTAATATATAAAATTATTGCATAAAAAGTTATTAATTACATTTACCTATAAATTAAACGATTGCTTTCTTTACAATGTTTCAAGTGGCAACAACATATTTACTCATAAACGGCTGTTCTTGGACTCAAATGTGCACTTGAACGGAAGAAAAAATCATTTCAAAGTAGCATGTAAAGAAATTTTCTTGTAATTGTAGAATGTCTCAATCTTCTTAGCTCTATATGAACTTGGCAATGCCAAAGTTACCGCTGCATCTAAGTTTGTTATTACAAGTAACACATAAATAAATCATCCGTCATAAAAGGTCACACTTCCCACTAATTTATGGTAATGTAGAGGTGAATAGAACCATCCCATAAACAGAATATGCCAGCTTATAGAAACTTTAAATTTTCGCAAATCTCGATCACATTAACATAGAAATTAAAAACCCACTTACTGTGTTTGATGTGGCAACAGTACAATCACATATAAATGGTAGTACTCTAGCTTGTAGCATTTCGACTAGCATGAACAGAAATTTTGTTGTACTAGTAGAATGTCTCAAGCTTTGTTAACCATCTTCAAAAAAATTTAATTCCAGTCATGATCTTCTTCAGTTGTGTTAAAAAAATAAAATTCAAATAGCATCATAAATATATACAAATAATAAACAACTAAAATGATGAAAAGTTTACAGAGGCAGATTTGTCAAACATCCAAAAAAAAAAACAGTTGTTAGCATAAATCAGGTGGATAAAATTGTGAAAATTCTATTGCAGTTACTAATTATTAATCTCCTATCTTATACAGATTATTTGACTGCCGAAAATTAATTCACAGCTAATATTGTATAATAACACAACTGCAACTTCACAAATAAAAACACGAAAGAAATATGCAACACATTGAACAAAATATTTTTGGACAGTTTGTCCCTGGAAAAACCCCAGAGGGAAAACCAGTACTGCAGATGAGGAATTATATTAAACTTCAGCAAATTAAGAGATACATGAAATTGCTTGCCTCTTACTGACAAAGCTTCGACAATCTCCCAATTTCTCCTGCTGAGATTCCACCACTGCTATCCCCAACGCATCACTGCGCCCTTGCTAACACTCCAAGACTTATTTGCTCACACTGAAAATTCATTTGCTAATACTGCAAATGCTTCTCAAACTTATATTTTCCAAATGCCCAATGACCCCCTTTTATACTACCCTCGTTGGAAAACCAACGGCCGTGATTTATTCTCAATCAACGGCTGAGATAAAAAAATAACTTAACAACCCATAATAAATCGGTTATTAGGTGTCCCTAAAAGAGTCAATTAAATAAATAATTGTCTCCGTTCTAACAAATTTTCCAGAAAAACAATTATTTACTAATTTCTAGCAAATGGACAAACAGCTGTCCAAGCTACCAAAACTAACAAAAATATTATCTAAAATAATTTGAAACCAAAAGAAACTTAATGTGCAAGTAAATACATGATGTATAATTAGTAATTAGTATTGCTGTATTGAACGTACAATGTTATCAGCTAAATTATGTATTGTTGGAAGGTGATAAGAAAGTCCAGCCCATTAAATAGAAAATATGTCAAATACTTTGACATATGCATTCAGCATTATTAAATAGCTCAACTATAATTTGTTGGAAGGTGATAAGAAAGTCCTGTCCATTGCATAAGAAACACGCCAAACACTTTGATTATACATATAGCATTATCACATTAAATCGAAGCTCAGCTACAAGTCACATGTATATGAGTTCATGCTTCCAAGTTCATTAGTACTCCCAGCTTTTTCTGGCAGCTCATTGACTTTCAGAAATTGACAACTCTTTCTCCAAGAAATGTTGCATTACTTGCCAATAGCGCTCACCACCCATATACCAAGTATTCATATGACTACCTTTTGGAAATTCTTCAAACATGCACCTTTGATTGTCCTTTGTTTTTTCATATAGCATGCGCATATGGACTGGAGGAACCAACTCATCTCGAGAGCCAGATATGAATAAAATTGGTTGCTTAATCTGGAATGCAAAGAGTGTCAGAAAATGATCTAATGGACAAGTAGGAATAAAGTACTTTCCCATACAGAAAAATAAATGTAAGAAATCCCCTCTAAATTTAGCATTATTATTTGCGGATATCTTCTTCAAAATGATTTCCTACCGTGACTAGGCCTAAAATATGCATCATTAGATTAAAATTATGATTTTTGGAAAGAAATGAAGGAATTTTAGTCACATCAACATTTAGGATCATAGCACCCTGATTTTGAGTTGGTAGTTTAAATAGTTTTGCAGTGTTGTCTTCTGTAGATTTTTTCTGTTTCTTGGTTGCCCTTTGCTGTCTTTCTGTTCTGTTGTCATTGCTATATCTTTTTTCTTGTAAAAGGGTCAGGGCCCTTTCAAAATCCCTGCTTATTTGATAAAAGCATTTAGAATCACTCCATATGTTGCGATTGCAGACTAGAGCTCTTGTGAATATGATTTAAAATTAACTTCCAACAAAAATCTAAAAAAACAATAAACACCCTATTGAACATTGAATACCATATCTCTTATTGAAGGGGATCTACCCTTAATTTGGAAAGAGTCTCTGATGCAGAGGTAGGGTTCACTTCAACACAAATGATGCATATTTCACAACAATGGGCTAATATCCCTATAAAGTCACAATTCCTATCTTGCTTCAAGGCCTCACAACTTCCATCCTAACATGTGGAACACTTTAGACCAATGGATAACCATGTTACAGACCCACCATGACCCTCAAGAACTTTGGGTTTCACAATCTACTTGATACTGCACACAAACAGGTCTATCACCTTGTAGCCCTTCCCAGTGACAAATCTGAGCATATATTTTAACACACTCCTGATCTCAACAAAAGGAAAACTGTTTGGAGTACCCTGTAAGGCCTACTACAACATATCCAAAACTTGCATAGGGTTGTTTTGAAACACCTTAGCCTAAAATTGACTGATAATCAGATTTGAGCCCCAATTAGCCCTCTTTTACAAAGCAAGTGCCAACAATTCACTCTCCCAACTCACAAACTCAACTCCAATCATCTAGGAAGGTTATAAAAGGAGGGAATCCATCATTTTTGACAGGAAATATGACCAACAAGTTGTCTAATCACCAAACCCTCTCTCTAGGCCTATTTTGGGCTTGAACCAAGAGGGTTTATTGGAAATATTATATCCACACCTTTACAAACTCTACCAATAGCTTAGACATCTTCTATTAGGCCTATACATGCTTCCCAGACCATTATATAGCCAGTCCCAATAACATTTGTTCAAAACCAACCACTCACACCTTCTTTGTTTGCTTGAAAACTAGTAAAACTCCACCTAGGGCTTCCTCAAACGTGATCAAAACACCATGGTACCACTCTGAAACCACCACAATCTTTTAGAGCATCCTAAAACCCTTCAATACTCTGATTTTTAGAATTTTTCAACAGTGTCTTATGACTCAAATGGTCAATTGGTCTACAAACCCTTAGTTTAACAGGCTGCCTTCACAAAAATGGCCATTACTTGGTCTAATCTCCATGAAATCTTACCAAAGCGGGTACAGATAAAGGAAGATTTGAAGCTCTATCAATTCCAATTGGTTTCATGCCATTACTAGGCCGTACATGGCCATACAAATCACTGCAACTCAGAAAAATACAGAAAAATAAAAAAACTAAAAGATAGGAAACATGGACTATTTTATTAATTTCAATCAAATCTTCTTCCACCACCATTGCCTCGAGGTTTGTGGGGCTATTTAAACATAATACAACTAAATCCCAACGGTCTATAATTCCTTTTCAAACATATGACCGTTCATATTCTTTACAAAGCCAAAATTGCCAAAGTTGCATAGCAACTTTTACATCCTTCGACAACTTTTTACAAAACATCATTGAAGGACCCCACTTGACTCAAAAACATTATAAATGGTCTCAATAGACCTTATTAAACTCAAAAGAGTCAAAACACCTAGAAACCTACTACTTGACCCCTAATGCATGAAATGGCCTTGGTGCCCCTGCACCATACACCCGACCAAGAAAAAAAATTTCCAAGTCCTCTTGGATTGAGGGTAGTAACAGGTCTTCATCATCTTTATGCTCCTCCTTGATGTCCTCTATGCACTACCTCTTGTCCTCTTTGAAACAGCTCCAATTGGTCTTCATTTTCACTTTTGGTTTCAACTTGTCAAAGCAAACAAGCCTTCTAACTGTCTTGTCACCTGGAATCTGATCCTTCATGCTTTGATGTATCCCAATCTCTACCTCAGCACCTTGTCCTCCTTTCATTTTAAATTTTGGTCTGTTCCTCCTCAAAATTGCTATCACAACAAGGAAGTGATAGTTGTTTTCCTTAGCCTTTTGCCTTTGCAGTGTAACAATGATTTCTTCATCTTTGATCTTCATGTCTTTTCTCAGGTTCTCTGCTCCAATTACCTCTGTCTGATCAGATCTACAAACCTCCGAAATGGTAGAGTATAACTTCCCTCTATCCTCTCTTGAAACCAATGGACCAAGCATTGTCCCAACCACAATACCATCATGCATCTTCAACAGATCTTGAGTCTTCCTAAGGAATTCATCCTTCCACTCTGCTGTCCTAGCATCCTCTTGTTTCAGAATGGCTGTAATGTCCATATCTTCTCCTTCATCTTCCTTTGTTTGTTGATTACCATTTTCCATCAAAGGTTCTTTTATCTTGAGATCTGGTTTTGATGCCTTCATTTCTCTTCTTTTTTTAATCAACCTTTGAATAGGCCATACAACCTTCTTCTTCATTGTCAAGTGCCAACTACATGCTCTTTTGAGCAACTGCTCTGTTCTTTCTTTCATCTCCTCCACAATCTGCCTTAGCTCTCTTATCTCTTGCTCAATCCTCATTTGCTTTTCCTCTTCCTCTCATTTTCTTCTTGTTTCTTCTTTTGTGAACCCTCGGCCTACAGGTACCTTCTCATCTAATTCATCTTCTCTTCAAGCAAGTCCCTTTAACCTTGCTTCCTCTTGTCTTTGCCTCGCCTAGGTCTCTTCTCTTGTCCTCTACCTAGTCTTTTGGCAACCAGGTTCTCTCTTCAACTTGCACAAACACAAACACCAAACTCTGTGGCCCAGACCTTTTGAGCTCTGATACCAACTGATGCAAAGGTAGGATTCACTTCAACACAAATGATGCATATTTCACAACAATGGGCTAATATCCCTATAAGGTCACAACTACTATCTTGTTTCTAGGCCTCACAACTTTCATCCTAACAAGTGGACCACTTTTAGACCAATGGATAACCATTTTACAAACCCACCATGACCCTCAAGAACATAGGATTTCACAATCTACTTGATACTGCACACAAACAGGTCTATCTCCTTGTAGCCCTTCCCAGTGACAAATCTGGGCATATCCTTTAACACACTCCTGATCTCAACAAAAGGAAAACTGTTTGGAGTACCCTTTAAGGCCTACTACAACATATCCAAAACTTGCATAGGGTTGTTTTGGAACACTTAGCCTAAAATTGACTGGTAATCAGATTTGAGCACCGATTAGCCCTCTTTTACAAAGCAAGTGCCAACAATTCACTCTCCCAACTCACAAACTCAACTATAATCATCTAGGCAGGTTATAAAAGGAAGGAATCCATCATTTTGTATAGGAGATATGACCATCAAGTTGTCTAATCACCAAACCCTCACTCCAAGCTTATTTTTGTCTTGAACCAAGAGGGTTTATTGGAAATATTATATCCACGCCTTTCCAAACTCTACCAATAGCTTAGACATCTTCTATTAGGCCAATACATGCTTCCCAAACCGTTATATAGTCAGTCCCAATAACATTTGTTCAAAACCAACCACTCACACCTTCTTTGTTTGCTTGAAAATTAGTAAAACTCGACCTAGGGCTTCCTCAAACATGATCAAATACCATGGTATCACTCTAAAACCAACACAATATTTTAGAGCATCCTAAAACCCTTCAATACTCTGATTTTTAGATTTTTTCAACAGTGGCTTATGCCTCAAATGGTCAAATTGGTCTACAAACCCTTAGTTTAATAGGCTGCCTTCACAAAAATAGCCATAACTTGGTCTAAACTCCATGAAATCTTACCAAACTGGGTGCAAATGAAAGAAGAGTCGAAGCTCTATCAATTCCAGTTGGTTTCATGTCACTACTAGGCTGTACATGGCCGTACAAGTCGCTACAACTCAGAAAATACAGAAAAATGACAGGAAACATGAACTATTTTATTAATTTCAATCAAATTTACCTCGAGGTTTGTGAGGCTATTGAAACATAATACAATTGAATCCCAATGGTCTATAACTCATTTTCAAACATATAACCATTCATATTCTTTACAAAGCCAAAATTGCCAAAGTTGCAAGCAACTTTTACATCCTTTGACAACTTTTAACAAAACATCATTAAAGGACCCCACTTGACTCAAAAACATTATAAATGGTCTCAATGGACCTTATTAAACTCAAAAGGACTCAAAAAAGCTATAAACCTACTACTTGACCCCTAATGCATGAAATGGCCTTGGTGCCCCTGCACCAGTCTCCTTCAGTGGCTTAAACTTAAACCATCATCCCTGTTTGAGTTTTGATTTTCACTGCCTTCAAATGCCGCTTGAATTAGTGATTTTCAAGCAATAACTTTGGCATTGAATGCATTATTAATTATTGTCATAGAACAGTACAGAAGCAGACATTACAGGGTTTCAATAGTATATTGACCAATCCACCCATTAACGGTGTTTATGATGCTCAGTATAACCACCGAATCTAGCCTTTAAATACCATATCTCCTAAGGATTTGCCATGAGTAAATTAAACTTGAACCCTCATCCCTGATTGAATTGTGATTTCCACTGCCTTCCTTAAGTGTTGCTCAAACTAGTAGTACTGGAGAGAGCTTTCCATCCTCAATGCATTATTAAGTACTTGTCATAGATCAATCCAAGAGCAGAATGTAGCCAGCACATCATATGGTTTCAATATAAGTATACCAAGCAATCGACCGATTACATGCACTCAATTTACTGAATGATGAGATTATACATCGAGACAAAGGGTAGTTATGCTATTATTTAGTACATGATGAATCTGAAGGAAATCCAATGCACTGAAATTAGAGGTATCATATATGCTCGCTAGACAATCAGAAAGCACAGAGGGAAAAACTGAAACCATGTAGAAAATCTGCTTCAGTTTTGACAGATGGGTATAGGAATTGGAATCCAGAGCTTTCCAAGTTCAGTACTGATTTTTCAGCTATGGATACATATAATAAGGCACTTTTCTCTGATAATTGGTGCCGAAAAATCTCAATAATTAATATGATTAACATAAGCTGGTAATCAATATATTTGCAATCAAACATAAGGTTAGTGCCAAGGATGTATAGTTTTGTTTTTGTTTTTGAAGTGTCTAGTAAACTTTTTAACATGACCAGTGACACTGGCACGGCACACCCTCCGAGTCCACATAAAATGCTTTTGACTTGGAGCTATGAAGCAGTGAGGCCACAAATGGGGGAGCTCATCTCCTTATTACAAAGCTGAGACCCAAACCCGCGAGCACATTGGATCAGCGAAGGCACAAGCCCACGATCACAATGGCCCAGTGGAGGTTTGAACCTGGGTGTGGACAACAACAACGCCACTTAACCAACACACTAAGTGGTGAACCCACCAAGGATGTATAGTTAATTGAAGGATGTCCTATTAATATTAATCTTCAAATGTCTTATATCATTGACCAGTTGTTTGCATTGTATATTTATAGGTTATTTTGTATCTTAAGGATTGTAATCTGTATTGTTTCCCAAAAGATTTGGGGCTACTGAAGACTTCTTAATCTGTTGCATAGAAGATGGAAACCAAGCAAATGTAATAAAAGCATTATGATGTGTCTTCAGCTTATCTATTTTAATATGGGCATTCCACTTTATTGTATTCTCCTTCTATGACAATTATTTAGCAATGTTTCCTCACTTCTGGTTCCATTCCATCAGATAGAGAAAATTATTATTGCAACAGCAATGGCATTGTAACTGAAACAGAGAAAAAAATGTTCTGTAATTATAAACTACCAATGCTTAATTCAATTTACTCACAGAAGTGAAAAAAATGAATATAAAAAAGGAAAATTACAATTTATAACTGAAGTTCACACCAAAGTATTTGTTGGCAACCTCACCTGATCTATAATATCAATAGTATTCCATGGAGAACGAACCAAACAATTTAAAATTCTTGGACCATTGGAACCAATAAGCCACTTGAGAGGAGGTAGCACAACTCCAGCCATGTCCAATACAGATGTAAATGTATTCTCTAGTATCAATGCTGAAACCTGTGATATGCCAAGAAAAAAGGTGAAAAAAATGTGTATACCCTTTAATATCTCCCAAAAAAACTTTGAACCAGTAAATACTTATTACATCCTTTCCTTGTGAATTTTTTAAATAACTGTAATAACTATTTCATGTGAAGTGTGATGTTAGACGGGTAAGTGATTTTCAATTATTTGAATTCATAAAATTATGATTATGATGCTTTTAAGTTTACATATGTGGAATATTGGGAAAGAATTATGATGGATTTCATTATGGATGATCAATGTAAACTTTAATTCTATAAATGATTTATTATTATAATTTTTACAATGATGATGGTATATAATCCATCTTTGTCAGCAGATGCATGAGAAGGTCCACCCCGCAAGTAGGGGAAGAGTATCTCTTGTCGATTTTAAGGAACAACCCTGTTGTTCTCTTCATTCATTTCTTTTTGAACTATGCATTATGATCATTCATATATTTTATGCAATTATACAAACACACACAAACATATATAATATGTGTATAGATATAAAAATAAATAGATGGATACGTGTATGCCAATGATCATTAAAAATTATTGTATAAATATTAACAACACAACCATACGTGAATCCATCCATATGGTTGTGTTCTTATACAACAATGTGGATGAACCCACAACGATTGAATAATTAAGTATACAAGTGAAAGTTGGCACTAAGTTCATGGCACGTATACGTCTAGTTATACACATACACATAAAATAAATACCTAGGCATATATATATATATATATATGACTCTAATATTGTCCCTAGAGAATGTGCATCTTGATGATAGCATGATATTTATTTCTTTTTATCAACCGAATGTTTATGTGAATATTGGGGATGTTGTGGAGGTGGCAAGAGTAACTCCTCTTGCCACCACAGGCAAGGAGTTACTCATCTCACCTTCATGCCACTCCTTATCTTGTGAACTCGTTTCTTGTTGATCCATTTTTTGGGGGGTTTGGCATGAAATTTTGCATTTTTTTTGTGCAAGTTCGGCTTGGAGTTTAGATACTTGAGCTTGCATTGAGCATTGGTCTACGATTCTGATTAGGAAGTGTGTATCATTCTGAAGTCTTCATTCTCCACAACTTGGTAACAATCTTTGATCGCAAGCATGGAACCTGTTGGTGCCCAAAAACGCTGAATTGGATTTCCTATGGACTTGCCAATCCAATGATGAGATAAACAAGTGATTTTGGCCAACTAACGGGAATGATCGATTATGATCCTCTTCCCCTACGCTTCTGGCTCTGCAGGACCAAGGCAGGTGAACCTTTATCTGAACAGGCTTTTTATAGCAGATAACTTGTGATTGGAACTTTTGTCTCTCA
>MU223951.1:1452481-1486640 GCA_018584345.1 Thuja plicata
CCCGAACTGGGTCATTTTTAGATTTTTAAAATTCGACCATCTTTATCCTCTGTCGAAATCATCTTTGTAGCAGGTCTAAATTCCAGCATTTTCTGAAGGCTTTGATTAGTTAGTTCTATTTATTTGTTTCATAAAGCTTCCTTCCTTTGATATTTTCTTTTATGGAGAAATATGCTTCTTGATAATGGATTGGGACTTCTAAATTATCAAAATTTAGGGTACCACCAGAACCTTTCTCTTTTATTTGTCGTTTTCATGATCAGATGCATCCATATTATTGCTATGAGAAAGAAAGGAGCATTCCATCTTATGCATTAAGTATTGTTTGGAATTAATACTTTGATCCATAGTAGCAGAAATCGGGAAAAAATCCCAGTTATACCTAATTAATCGGGAATCGGGTCCTACCCCAATGTTTTCCCCATAAAATCGGTCAAACGTGAGTCAACGATTTTTACCAAAAGATCATGATTAATCTGGTTTAAATTGCTAAAAAAAAGTATTAATCTGCAAAAATGCCCCGCCAAAACTTATCGTCTGAAACCTTAAAACGTGCGAAGCAATTTCTTATAAAGTTGCGCAGGTTACAGTCAGAAACCACACAACAGAGAGACGATGCAGGTTGCGCAATTTCCAGAGCACGGTATTCACCATTTGCAGATCGACGCTATTCACCATTTGCAGAGCGCGGTGTGTATAAATATGTGTTCATAACTTCATATCGTTTACGTTTAGAGAAATAGTATTTATTTGCTATAAATATTAATATTTATTTGCATATATATTTATAATTTATACAGTATATATTCATATAATAGTATTTATATCGTTTACTGTATTCATATATTATATACAGTATTTATATTCATATATAAATACTGTATTTATCAGTGTAACTCGGGGACGCGTACCCGGCCCAAAACCCCAGAGTACCCGGTACCAGGACGTCCCCGGGATGGGCACTCCGCGTACCAGAGTACCCCCACCGTCGTACCACGGCCGCACCTGTCCCTGCACCCCTTGGGTACTTCGATACTTGGGTACTCCGGGACTATACTTGGGTACTTCGGGACGGTGCTTGGGTACTTATTTTGATATCAATCATGATTCATATCATGCTACTCATTGTAATCATGATCATCTTTATAATATTATCATATTTCATATTTGAACAATGAATTTTGAATCTTTGATAGAATCATAGAACTAATATAATTTTATGTTTATCATTATGTTACAATGAGTCTATGAGTATGTATGTTACTATCATCTATGTTTCTATGTTGAATGGTCAATGGTTCTGGTTCATGTTGCAATTTTGCTATGTTCAAGTATTTCAAGATTCCAAGAACCAATTTGGTATGTTATATTGAAACATCATTTCTATATGTATAGAATGCAGCACCCCTGGCCCCTACCCCCCCCCCCCTCATCCCNCCCCTGGCCCCTCCCCCCCCCCCCCTCATCCCCCGTCGTACTGAAATTGAGGCCCTTTTTTTTTCCCGTACCCGAAACTCCTCCCGGCGTCCCCCCGTCCCGACGTAACCCCACGCCAGGGTTACGCTGGCATTTATATACAGTATTTACAGTATTAATATATTTAATATGTGTGCATAGCGTATTTATATGAATATATAGTGAGTTTTTATATATTGTATTTATATATTTACTGTATTTTCATTTACAGTATTTATATATTTATGACATATTTAATACAGTAAATATTGTAAATACAAAATATACAAAAATTTTATATACAGTATATTTAGTCAGCGATAAGTATATAAATGATGAAAATCTATTCTGTACAATCTACTGGTGTAACTCTATATTTTATTTTCTCTCAATATATTATGATGTGGAAATGCCCTTTAATTTTTTTTTTAAAAAGTAATTTTTTTTTTAAAAAGTAATTTTTTACTGTTTTTCTTTAAGTTATTACCTTTTTCTGTAAATCCGATTTTTTCTCGATTTTTTAAAAAAATCCTACTCTTTTGGTTTGCTGATTTTTTCCCAAAACAATTTATGCTACTATGCTTTGATCTATTATAGTATGCATTGTATCCATTAAGTTGTTGTCTCAATCATTTAATTTGAAAGCCTAGATTCTTATTCCATCAGATCGAATCATTATTCTTCTATCATATTTGCATGATGCTTTTGTGCACATTGTTTGAGCATGTGAAATAGAAATATAGCTTGCCGTGCAATGCATTTAATAGAAGATAAGAATTTAATGAATCGGTTCCATAATATACAATCATGCTCTGTTTTTGAGCATGGAAACTACATCTTTATTCTTTTCTTTTCTTACCAGCTATTAATTGAAATTGAAAAAGTGAATCTATCATCCTATCATAAGTAATAGAATAATATGCATAGGAGAAGATTCCAATTTTCCTTAGAACCATGGCATGGCAGTCAAACCTTTCTTGAGGCCGTGCTCGAATATCAATCTGGTTTAGATGAATTTGGTCATATTTTTATAACAGTGATGTCTGATCAAGTTCCATGAGCCCTATTCTACTCCTTCCCTTGAGACTTATCTTATTTGAGTGAGATCTTTAGGTTTGTAAATATTTAGGACAATAAACTACCAATCTGATTACTTGTCACTTAAGTCATCATAATAGATTTGGTCAACCTAGTGGGTGGTTTAATGTGTTATGGCCAAGATTATGGGAAAACATGGCTGCCTAAGGATGACGAGTCCAATGGTGTTGCAGAAACCTAAATTAAAAAGGTCATTTTGACTCTTAACGAGTCTGGTTGTGAAATTGACAGCACGAAGAAATGTGCTTGTATCTTAAAACCTCGGCCAAAGTGGTACTATGCTACAGGTAGTAACCGTCAATCACTAGAACTAATAGGGCAGTGTCTAGCTAGGAAGGTCACCCTAATAGGCAAAGATGTCTATAGGTTGGCTGGCTACAAGAGTTGAGGGTTCTACACCAAGTCTCGAATGGCAAGAAACTTGAAGCCGTGTCCATGTGCCTTTGGGAAGGGTTGGGCCACTTCCGTGCGGAAGTTGTGCTGGTGACCATCAGGTCACAATTGTAAGATCAAAGGTTGGGTGGCAAAAACCCTGATGATACTCTTTCACCTATGGAGGTCAGAAGCTCAAAGAATTACAACAAAGATTGGACCAACAAGTTCAGGTTCTATGAATTATTCTTGGTAGTTAATTATGTTGTTTACATTTCATAGCAATCTTTGATTAAAGTATTGTTAGTTTTTTAACATGTGAAAGTTAATGTTACATTTCTTATTAAACTTCTTATGTTGTTAAAGTAACAAAATAAGTTAGTTAATCATATTCATGTGAAGTTGGTTGGAAATTTTCCTTTTAGTTAGTTATGAAATTCTTATTCATATTCAAAATAAATGGAAGGTAGTTATTGCCATTATGTTTGTTAAAGCATATTTCCTTTCCTCCTAAGAGAAATTGTATTTTTCTTATTAATTTTAGGGTAGTTATAGATGGATGTTACAATACCAATTAATTGGCATAGGAGCCATGAGTTCACTCTAATGACAAAAACCATCAAAGAAATTTAGCTTTGATATATTATCTTTGTAGAAACATGGATCAATAATCTAATTTAAGAGTTTGCTTTTTTATATCAGATTTACATCAAACTATAATAACCATAAATCTCGAATCTGTCTGTGCACCAGGAACTATGGAGATAAAAAAAATCACACATTTGTATATTTGGTTTACATCAAACTGTAATCATCACAAATCTGAAGGCTGTCTGTGAACCAGCAACTATGGAGATAGAAACAATCACTCACAACAACTCATATACCCTAGGAAGAACTTTCAAGAAAAACGCAGCATCAAATAAGTACCTCTCATTACATCAATTAAATGCAGTCATAATGCAATAAGCAAGCTAACTATAGTGTCTCCACACTATAATCAAAAATCTAGCAGCACCTCCTTATTCCAAACGCAACAAATTTAAAAAATTTGTGTGTCAATCCAATGCCCCTAGCCTTTATTATAGGCAAGAGGGAAACAAGAAAACTTACTAAATTTTCTAAATTGATATAACAAGTGAGATTTTCCAAGATAGACACCCAAGTTTGACGTTACACCCAGAAGTCATTCCAACTTCGCAGCAAAACCCCACAATAAATGTATTTTGTGTGATCCCAAATTAATTGCATCTCCAATGTTATATACAACATTATAAATTGGTCCCTAGGTTGACTATCCTAGTGTGATGTCCACACCCCAAGGTACACCACATCTAATGCAAAACAATATTACAATATTTATGCAAGGTGTACAACACTTAACAATCTCCCACTCATATATATTGCATAGGGAGCCAAACAAAAACAAAATATTAACTAATAGATGGAGACAAAAGCTCCCATGGCTCTACTGCACCAAGAAACCTTTTGTGCCAACTTCTTAGTCCACAAAAAAAAACACTTTCCATCAATACCTTCTTTACAATCATGTTTCTACTCACAACTCCAAATACAGCTTGGCTGACGTCCTCAACATCCTAAAAGCCTCTAGATTTTTTCTTCATTTGAGACACTTGTTTACACCCAATAAATTGTCTTCCACTAAATGACTTATAATCATCCACAAGAACCATGTAACCACCACATCCACCACTCAAAGCACTAGCATCCAATTTGTACAAACTCCCGTAGTGAACTCCTCTTGCTAACACCAAATCTCATATAACCAATTTACAACTTTATTAACCAAAGGCAACCTCCACCCCTACATCACTCATCTTGCTTACATGGTTTTTGGGAAAGACTATAGGCTCCCATCCTTTTGTTAGCATTATGTGTTAATGTTGTCCCTAATGTCAACATATTGTGTGCATTAATGTCAACCTAATGCAGAGCAGTATGAGAGTTGTGTTTAGTATGGTATCTGATGGAGAGTTGTTTTATGAAATGTTGGGGTATGTAGAAAAGAGTATCTAATGGTTGATTTGCAGGAAAGAGTATCTAATGGTTGGTATGCAGGAAAGAGTATTTGAAGTGTTGTATTGTATGTTCACATGTTCTTCTGATGTCTGGTGTTGACAACGAGTCAATATGCGGCGTATCCGAAAGATGGAAGTATGGGAAGTTGGAATATGCATGAAAGAGTATTTGAAGTTTGTATCGGAGAATGCTTTGCATTCCTCTGCATAAGATTTTGGTAGCTTTAGTATTATAATGTATAGTCTATGAATTTTGCACTATTCTATTTTTAAGTCCACAAGAGTTCAAAGTTAGTTGTGTTTTGTTGTTTGCTGACAATAAGGTTGGGTGTTAGAAATTGTCAAGACAAACTGGGAGAATGCTTTGCATTGGCATTTCAGGTTGTATAGTTTGATGGACATGTTTCTAACGCTTGTGCAATGTTCCAGTTCAGATATCTTATGATGGTTTTTTCTGCAAGTGAAGATAAGTTGTTCTAAGTGTAACATGGTTGTCTGTGTTGGTCTTTGGCGCCGACTTAGTTAATAGAGTTGAATAGATTTATGATTTATTGGTTGAAATATGCTTTGGAGGAAGAGTTAAGAGGTTGAAATAGGTTCTATCATAGTGTGGTGTGCTTTGCATGGCGTCATGTGAAGTATAGAGTATTTTTTGGGCCGAACAGTCCACATGCTTTAATGCTTTACTACATGTTTCATTTGGGTCCGACCTTGAAGACTGTTGTGATGCTTGTGCTTAGATGAATATATGTATTGGAGGCATGTTATGATTTATTTGGGTGCCCTCCATCTCTTGGGGTGGACTGAATTGGATTTAAATGCTTGAGGTGGCCGACTTTGTGTAAATGATGCTTATCTCTACCATGGCTGACCTAGTTATAATTTTAATTAATCAAATTGATATTGTATCATATGAAATGGTGAGCAATGCAAGGATAAATCACTCACCAAATTATAGGTTACTATAGGAAGATCCAAAACCTTGTAACAAAGGAAATCCAATTAGCACAAGGTAGGATGCTAATTCGTAATCTTCACAATGTACGGTTTTGGATTGGTCTTTCTTTCCCTAAGAGAAGGAATCGAAAATGATATGAAAAGGAGAATATGATCTATGAAAGTAAGTGCTAAAAGGGAAATGGGAATGATGTACTCACCTTGAAGGCTAGTACAGGACAAAACTTTAGATATGTAGAAACCCTGTCAGACTGTACTGAAACTGGAAACAGACAGGGATCCGGAAAGCTACAAGCTGGAGCTCTCTGCTGTGAAAATCTCAGTGTTGTAGGAACAAGTCGAAAGTGGTTCGACCTATACCCAGGTATAGGTCGAAGGTTCGTGTTGGAAATAATGGGAAGTGTGTACTGAGAGGGGAGGGGTGAATCAATACCTCTAAAACTTTTATCTCTTTTATCCTTTAAACTTTATGTAATCAATTGTTTATCCAACCATCTGTTCTATACTATCTTTGTGTAAGACATCAATTCTTTAACTTAATTAAACATGTAAACATTCATAGAAACATTCATGAAAGTAATTGACTCATAACACATGATATGATATCGCAGAAAACCTCTATAAGAAGGTAAAAACTGCGGTGGGGATGGCACCCACAAAATCTTCACTATCTGCAGATTGGAAGGGGTCAGTTAAGGCTTACAATTTGATCACTTCTGATGATTTACCCTGTTAGGAGTATTATGTGGAGACCTGTTAAGATCTACTCTGTTAAGAGCTTTAGCAACACTGTTTAGTGTGCACTCGGTTAAGAGATTTACAATAGGATTGTTAAATCCACCTTCCTTGAAAGGATTTTTACACTTTGCTTCACTTGTTAGAATGTAAGCAAATTACTCATTGACTTGAGTGTATGCAATCTACTATTGTTGATTACAGATCCATTCAAGATTACATGTATATATGTATCACCTAATGTGATTGAATAATACCTCTGTTGCTCGGTAGCGTCTGTTCTTGGTTCTTGATAACCAATTTCATCTTTTGTTGTTCTGGTTCTTGAAACTCTTAGTCTGATCCATAGATGTGCTCGTTGGCTACATTCATCCTCTCCTCTATTATATTGAATGATTACAACAGCTATTTATAAGATAGATTGACCTAATTAAGTTTCACGTATTACAACTTTAACTCTATGATCATAGGTTTACAACTTGACCTTGATTTCCTAATCTGCATATTTTCAATCAGTTAGACTGATTATAACAATTACAATAATGTTGCTTGTCCCTTAAGTAATGGTTTTAAAACAAAACAAAACTCTATAAATAGAATATGAGTGTTTTATCTGACGTGGAAGTCAAATCCACTTTTTTCCAGGACGTAACTGACTTTCAGTGTCTGATGCTCGGTTTGTTCTGAAATCAGTTTGCATGTCTTTCGGTGTTCCTTTGATTGAACTGTCTATCGGGTTCCCTTGCTCTGTCGGGTTCCTCTGTTTCTGCTCTTTCAGTTTCGCTTGAGATTTGTCTCGTCGGGTGTCTCTTGAACTTCACACATTCGGTGATCTCTGATATCTGTACTTTCGGTGTTCCTTAAAGTCTGTCTTTCAGTGTAGGTTTACTGAAGGTTCAGAAACTGTTTTCCTTTTACATACTAATGGAAAAATAATGTCTTCAATCTCCCCCTTTGACATTAGTATCAAAAACTAATATGTGCATGAATACTAAAATGTTTAGTATGTACACCATGTATATATCTTGTCTTTATATGACTCCCCCTAACTGTATGCATTATAGTATATATGTACATGTATACTTATACTTGCCTTTCTTTATTTCTCCTTTTCACCTTATATTGTTCATATTTTGAACATATATGAACATATTATTTCCCCCTTTTTTGATATTAAGGACAAAGACGTACAACTGACAATTTGTCAAAATTTTAGCAAAAAATGTGTAACTTACAGATTGTCCAGAATGTGGGAATGAGAGTTTGTCATTTCTTCCATCATTTGTTCCCATTTCTCTTTAAGGTGTTCCAGAGCCATGTGCTCTAATGCAATTCTGGCATGCATATCATAAATGTTGTCTAGGACAGACATTTCTGGAGTGGCAACCAATGTTCTTGCCAATGTCATATGCTGCTGCAATAATATGAGATTGGGTAAAATTAGAGCTTGGATCTCGGTTACCTCATCTCTATACTTTGATTCTGCATTTTGAATGTCTTGTCTCAACTTTCTTGCTTACTTTAGCTGTTCATAGTGCAATTTGATTGCATCTTCACTGTTAGTGAGACCTTGTGCGCTTGCTTGTAGATCAACATCGATTTGTGCTATCTTCTCACTATACTCCTTAGTGAGTTGATCTAAAGTGCATAACTTTTGGATTAAGGTTATAGCTTCTGAAATAATGGGGTCCAATGTACTTACAAGTTCAGACAACTTCACCTTGTTCTCTGCCACTTGGTGGCTGATTTTCTCTGCTAGTTTGAATTGGAATTTCTGTTATGTTCGTTCCTCAATTGCCTTTTCAGCATCTACATTCTGAGATGTGATAGCTTCTGTGAGAACGGTCAATTGATCAAGTATAGGAGTATCTTGATCAATGTTAGTGTCAGGTACTATCTGTTGCAGTATGTCTTTTGTAGTTTCGAGTACCTTTGTTTCTATTGTTGCCTTCCTAAGCTTATCTTGGATAGCTTTTCTCTCACAAAGTCTTGCATACTTTGTTAGTTCAGTTGGATCCAATGTTCTAGGATCACATACTGGAATCTCAATAATTCATCCAAAGTAACTGGATTCTTATTCTTTTTCTTCTTCGTCTTTGAGATTTGTGTAGATGCAGATGTGTGGACTACTATTGCTAGTTCATTTGTCTTCTCTTAAGTGCTCGGTGAAGGCTTGGTAGTAGTATTTTCATTTACCTTCTGCTCGGTGTCAACCTGTCGGTTAGGTGAAGACGTCTCCTCATTAACCTTGGGTGTATCTGCAGATTTTTCTTTTGTATTCCCTGGTGTATCATCTTTCTTCTCTCCTTCACTTTTCTCTTTCTGCTCTCCATCTTTTGCTTGCTACTCTTCTTCACTTTTCTGATCAGTAGATTTGTCTTGCTGTACATCAGTAGCATCTTTTGGTTCTTCAGATGTGTCTTTTTGTTCTTCAGATGCATCGTTTTGTTCTGCATCACCCTTGTCTTTGGGTATGCAATCTACTATTGCTGATTACAGATCCATTCAAGATTACATGTATATATGTATCACCTAATATGATTGAATAATACCTCTATTGCTCGGTAGCCTCTGTTCTTGGTTCTTGATAACCAATTTCATCTTTTGTTGTTTTGGTTCTTGAAACTCTCAGTCTAATCCATAGGTGTTCTCGTTGGCTACATTCATCCTCTCCTCTATTATATTGAATGATTACAACATCTATTTATAACATAGATTGACCTAATTAAGTTTCACGTATTACAACTTTAACTCTATGATCACAGGTTTACAACTTGACCTTGATCTCCTAGTCCGCATGTTTTCAATCAGTTAGATTGATTAAAACAATTACCATAATGTTGTTTGTCCCTTAAATAATGGTTTTAAAACAAAACTCTATAAATAGAATATGAGTGTTTCATCTAACGTGGAAGTCAGATCCACTTTTTCCGGGATGTAACTGACTTTCGGTGTCTGATGCTCGGTTTGCTTTGAAATCAGTTTGCCTGTCTTTCGGTGTTCCTTTGATTGAACTATCTGTTGGGTTCCCTTGCTCTGTCGGGTTCCTCTATTTCTGCTCTTTCGGTTTCGCTTGAGATTTGTCTCGTCGGGTGTCTCTTGAACTTCACACATTCGGTGATCTCTGATATCTGTACTTTCGGTGTTCCTGAAAGTCTGTCTTTCGGTGTAGGTTTACCGAAGGTTCAAAAACTGTTTTCCTTTTGCATACTAATGGCAAAATAATGTCTTCAGTTCGACCTATACCCAGGTATAGGTCGAAGGTTCAACCTATACCTTATATGCTCAAAATTAGAAACAGAAAGTTGATCTAGGAAGCTCTTCTAATTGTCTTTCCGGCTTTGTAACAAGATCTGCACTCTGAATACCTGGGGTATAGGTTGAAGGTGGTTCGACCTATACCCTGGAGGGCTAAATGTGAAGGTCTCGGGACTATGACTGATACTGTGCTTCCAAATCTGCTGTGAAAATCTCAGTGTTGTAGGAACAACTCGAAAGTGGTTCGACCTATACTTTATATGCTCAAAATTAGAAACAGAAAGTTGATCTAGGCAGCTCTTCTAATTGTCTTTCTAGCTTTGTAACAAGATCTGCACTCTGAATACCTGGGGTATAGGTCGAAGGTGGTTCGACCTATACCCTGGAGGGCTAAATGTGAAGGTCTCGGGACTATGACTGATATTGTGCTTCCAGATCTGCAATTCTAGACCCGAAACTCCATAAATCTGCACATGAACACAAGAGAGAATGGGAAATTGTTGTGGGGAGGGGCTTGCCTTGGTCAAGCCCCTGTTTAGGAGTCAACCTTGAATTGTAATTGAAAGTGCATGAGGAAATGTAATCTAGATCTTAAACATAAATTACCTTATACCTCAATGATGCAATGTCGCTTTGAAGATGATCACAAGTGCTGATGCAATAGCTTGGACTCCACAAAAACCCCATAGGAAATCATAAAACCAAACCCTTGAAGGATGAATGTTGTAGCTTGCCACAATGTTGGATTGAATAAGAAAGAGAAGTCTTGAATGGATGAATGTAGATCTCCTCCCTTGATTGCAAACTACTTTGCTTGGCCTCCAATGGGAGAAAGAAGCTAGTTCTATGGAAGGAAATGTCTTAGATGCATGATGGAAATGATGGATTTGAAGACTTGACATGCTTGAATGGCTTCCTTGTACTTGAATGCTTGATGGACTTGAATGCTTGATAATGAATGTCTTCAATGGATGAATGCTTGCTTACTTGAAACTCCTTGGATGCACAATAGCTTACTTGCATGAAGATGTCTTTTGAATTGTAGGTATGTAATGGATGCCAAAATGAGAGGGATAGGCCTCCTTTTATAGTGATTTCGGAGTTCAAATTTGCGAAGGCCGACTGTGCTAGGCGGAAAAATGAAAACATCTTGCATAGAGCCCGAAACCCATTAAATTTAAACCCCCGAGATATAGGATGAAAGTGGTTCGACCTATCCCAAGAAGGTGTTAATTTCAAGGTAAAGTTGCGGGATCCAAGAGATGTTAAGTGGTTCGGGGACAAACAAAAAGATAAGCGAGAAAAAACAAGCATAAATTCACCCAAATCTTGAAATGGGGCCCAAGAGGGATATGAATTATGTGAATGGATGGGTATTAAGGGAATCGTGCATAGAAATTAGAGTCATTCTCGAGTTTTGAACAAATAATATTGATTTGGAGGATGCAAAAGGACTAGAAGAACGTGAAATCAATGTGGGAACCCATAAATGCTAAAATGAGCACCTAACAAGGGTGCTTACTTTTTAGGACTATACATTTAGCCCCCACTTTAGCGGGAGTATGAGTCCACCTCGTGCTCACAGTAAAGTAGCAAAAAGAGATAAAGATGAAGATTATGGCAAACTACAAGGGGATAAGACATCGCTAAGTTCAAGGACGCAAGCCCCCAAACTAAGGATCTTAACCCGTACATCCATACACAAGGATAAAGAAAACAACAACAAATGCCTAGAGCTTACTAAGATTCCAAGTCAACTAGTTGAAGAGACCTTGCTAGAGAAAATGTCTCAACCACTAATATCATACTCAGAAAGCTATTGCAAGAGCACAAGTGGTCACCTGAAAAGAGCAAGAGCATACATCAAGGATAAGATAAGACTCCATGATCCAATCAAATAGCAAAGTGTGTTATGCTATGGAACCATGGAGGAGAGATCAAGACAATCATGGATAACACGTGCTAGGCAATTTTATGTTGTGTTAGGTGATCCATGAGAGAGAGAAGAGAGAGGGGTGTGATCACCTCGCAAAGTAAGATTGTATGTCTTACTGTAAACCACACAAGGTGTGACCACCATGCCCAGTAAGATTGAATGTCTTACTGTGGACCACCCAAAAGATAGGATTGAAAGTTCTAGCAGGTTGTATGTTGTGCTAGTCAATTCTATCTAAAAATGTGCGCCTACTAGCGACTTTTCCTATGTGCACCTCATGAATGGATACGGATCCACTATATTCATGAAGATTTTTGTATATGTGCACTGCATGGATGGATACGGATCACTTATAACCATGGGGATTAGTTTGTATATGTGCACCCCATGGATGGATACAGATCACTTATAACCATAGGGATTGGTTGTATATCGTGTAAAAATGTGCAAAAGAGGCCGTATGTATGCCCCCCCTTAAGATGGCAAAAGAAGTACTATTTTGTCATCTTAAGGAAGTGATGAACAAGGATAAAGTAGTTTCAACATCAAGACAATATCCACAAGCAACACCCAGTCCAAGCCAAAGAGGTCACAGCTCTATGAGGCCATGGAAGGGACAAATGCGAAGGGATATCATGCAAGAAGTGAAAAACTGATCATCCTTGTGAAGGATGACACGCTGTTTAGTCTCCAAGGTAAAGGAATTATTTACCATGGAAACCCAATTGCAAACAATGAAAAAGGTTATGATCAAGGATGCATATCCCTAATGTAAACCAGCATTTCTATGTAAGATTGGATGTCGCATAGTAGATAAATAGCACTTAACCAAGGGAAAAGTGGATCCTTGAAGAAGATGTGAGAGAGATTGATATAATACCCTTACCCCCCAAGTGTAGAGACAAGGATAAAGAGGACTTATTATGCTACTGACAAAGTGTACTACACCATGCATGACAATAAGCCCCCAAGGAATGAGCTAACATTGTTACATAGTGTGGAGCAACATAATAGGGACTTAGATGTTATTTAGGAAAATCAATATTGAAAAGTAACTCATTGCGAGATGATAGACGAAAAATAGCATTATCAATGAGTTGTTTGATTTTGTAATGTAAATTTTGACATTCAATAGTAGAGTGATCATGGTATCGGTGATACATACAGAAAGGAGTCATAAGATGTTGAATACATTTCTTTTTGCGTTTAGGTCTAGTAATCACCTTAGCATGAAGAAGTTTAGGCAAAAGTGTTTCTTGATTAAAAGTAAATGTAGGAGAAATGTTAGATGATGAAGGAGAGGATGTGGACAAAGAATGAGACTCAAAACCAAATGCTTCAATAGATTTCTCACTATTCTCAACACTTTGTTGCACACATCCTGAATCATGTTTAGAATTGTGATTCACAATGGTATTAACAGTAACTGTTTTTAGCTGCTTATAAGGATTAAATCCTAGTCCGTAAGAATGCTCATGCCCTTCGTTTCCTAAAGGCACTTGAATTCCTTGTTCATGTTTACCACGGTCATTCCTATTGAATCCATGTTTCGCTAATAGATGATAACCAGGACCATAACGAGAAGCCATATCAGAAAGAGTTAATGGAGCTTCGTTAGTCACTATGTCATCACAATCAGTATTGATAGTTTCTAGAGATTTGTTAGGAGTGGAAGAAGTGACAAGATTATTAGAAAGGGGAGTTGTTTTGGATTTTTTGTCCAATTTAGATTGCATAAAGTGAAGATCTAAACTTTGTACTGTCCAATATAAGTTGGTGTGAAATCTAAGGATCCCCAATCATCATCTGAAAGGACATTAGGAGGATCATCGTTAGATTTTTTATCTTGTTTTTCTTCAATAGACACTGGGTTATTGCTGAATTCAGTATTCAAACAACTATTCGCCGATTCGGTCTATCATCTATACATCAAATTGTTGTAGATAAACTTGACTTTTCGACAGAGAGTTGAAGGAACAGCATGCATAGTATGTAACCAAGGTCTACCCAAAAGAATATTATAATTAAGAGGTCCATGCATCACATGAATAGGACTATCTAGAATAATCAGACCTACTTTAATAGGTAAAGTGATGATACCCAATGTTTTCTTAGAAACATTGTCAAAGCCACGAATAGGAGTGTAATCAAGTTTAATAGTTGAAATATCAGCTTTGATTTCTTTGAGCCTATCCATATACAAACATTAAGTCCAGACCCATTATCAACTAAGGTCTAATGAATGAGATTACTATTGATGAGGACAGCTACCATAAGGGCATCATATCGATCTTGAACTTCTTTAGGAGGTAAATCATCTTGAGTGAACATAATTTGAGGTGGGACAGGAGTTGCATGCATGCACTGCAAAAAGGAATTGATATTATCTTGATTGGGGGGGAGTTGGAAGAGTGGTTAAAGCTTTTTGCAAGGCTTCATGATATGTAAGAGAAGTTTGAAGAAGTTCCCAAAGCGAAATCTTAGCAGGAGTATTACGGAGTTGTTGTATTAAGTCATACTACTTTCTAAGATTTTGGGGAAGACGGAGAGGAGGAAGAACGGGTTGAGAAGGTGGGAGAGAAGTAGGAACAACCGGATTAGAACGTTGAGGATTACTTCTTGTACGATAGGTGTGAGCCACCGCATGATAATCTTCAATAAACTCCAAAGGACTTGTAGGTTTCCTTTCACGGTCACAATAGGCTTGTTCGGAGTTTGAAAAGAACGTTGACAAGTATATCCCTTAACCGTAATCACAGGTGTAGTGAAATTTTGAGGAGTAGATTGAGGATAACCTTTAATAGTGATGATAGGTCTATTAAGAGTTTGAGAGGAAGTTGATTGAGGGTATCCTTTGACAGTTATCATAGGCGTGTTGACTACCGTAGGTTGAGCATGAATATTGACAACATTGACTTGATCACACTCTTGAGACTTCGTAGGTTCATTACTAGAAGGGAGAGCATTAAGGAGAATGATATTATCCTATTTTTCCAAGGTGTCCTTGGAATAGGGATTAGGGACTTCCTTTAGGGCCCGTTTGGCAGCAGGAATTGGACCGGAATTGGCATTATCTAATTCTGGATAATGCCAAATTCCATGTTTGGGTCCTTGGAAAAAAATGGAATTGGAATTCTGAAATTCTCATTTTGCCCCCAAAATGGGAATATCATCTTCCACCTAAATAGGTGGAATTGGAATTTCAAATTCCAATTCCAATTTTTACAAAAGCAAATTTAATATTTCGTGGGATCCGTGACTATAAAGATGTATATTATATTGCTATAAGGATGTATATATATACATGTGTGTATATACACACGTGTGTATATACGCATGTGTGTATACACGTGTGTATATATACACATGTGTGTATATATACATACATGTATGTGTGTATATACATACATGTATGTGTGTATATGTGTGCATATATACACACATGTATGGTGTGTGTATATACACACGTGTGTATATGTCTGTATATATACACATGTATGGTGTGTGTATATATATGTGTGTATACATACACAAATGTGTGTGTGTGTATATATACACGTGTGTATATGTGTATACATGGATACACACTTGTATGTGTATATGTGTGTATATATATACACATGTGTGTATATGTGTATACATGGATACACACTTGTATGTGTATATACACAGATGTGTGTATACACACACATGTATGTGTATAAACACACGTGTGTATGTGTATATGTACACAAATGTGTGTATGTGTATGTGTGTGTATACACACACATGTGTATGTGTGTATATGTGTATACATGTGTGTATATACACACACATGTATGTATGTATATATACACATGTGTGCATGTGTGTGTATATACACACCATATTCAAAGAAATTAAAAAATAAAGAATTAAAATTCCTTATGCATCTTCTCATTCAACTCCGGGTGAACCAAACGGGTCCGACCATATTCCGGATTTCATTTTGAGGATAAGCATCTTCCTGAATTGACCATATCCAGGATATAGTAGTCCAGTACCCAAACGGGCCCTTAATGCCTCATCACTAGAAGGAATGTCAAATGAAGGTAAGGTGGAACGAAGGAAAGTATTGATAATGTCTTCCTCTTGCTCTAAAATATCATCATAAAGGGGGTATGTTTTAGGAGAAGGAGAAACGTTAAGCATGAATGTGTCATTGTAATGATCTCAGGTGGTTATTGCCAAACTTTGACTGCGAAGTTTCTGATTATTGGGAGTGGTGTTTGTCTAGTTTGAATAATGAGGAATGTGCCTTGCTATGATGTGATTCCTCAATATTTTGAGAATCAGTGTATGCAAATAACTTTATTCAATTTCTAATGCTGAATACATTTAGGAAAATAGCTCATCCCGACAATGAAGACAATGATGCAGTTAAATCGAAAATTCCACTCCTTATGATATTGCATGATAATGATAACACATCCAGTCACAAAAGATTACAAAACAAGATATACAACCCAGCTTATGATGTGTCTGATAAAACGTTCATGGAAATAATAAATGTGCACCTTAGGCGAGATGCTTAGCTTCTAACTTGCACGCAGCAACAATGAGCATCCACACATGTCGTAGCAGCTGCAATCTGTCACCTTGTCGCTGCCTGCACACCATAGCCCGCACTGAACTCGGAAGACAATAGCGCGGCTGTCACTTCTTCCACGCCCAGCAAGTCGGGTATTCCCACGCTCGCTTACGGACTCTACTCTAAGTTCGGGCTGTTAGACAGTCTACCGCGATACCCAGCGTTCACGCGGGCTGCACTGCAATGGATGGTCCCACGTTAGCAATACGGGCTGTGCTACTCCCCGTCCAGACTCCTTCCAATGGCCGTGGTGATTGCTGCAGCCTGTTTCTATCCTCCACAACCCACGCAAGGATGCCAATGAGAGGATTCTCGGGTGTACAGAAACCACAGTGCTGAACTGTTTTTAATAGTTATCAAAGTCGTTTCCAGTGAGAACGACACTGCATGCTTCAACATAATTCTCTTAATCTCGCACCAGTTATGGTTCCCAGTGTATTTTCTGAATTTAAACAACTACTGAACTCCACATAAGAAATGCATGAACTGAAGTATTTACCAAGTCTGAATACCAATCCCTTCAATGCTGAAAGTAAACTTCTTGCTTACCAAAAACCTGTTCTTCTGCTTCTGCAATTAAATTCACTTGTGAAACCTGGATGATTTCACCAAGGATGAAATATTGGGGCTACGTCCAATTTCCATAAAACTCAAGGGGCTACATCCTCAAGAAATCAGTCACATTCAACCAACCAGATATAAAATCTTTAATTTTATAAATTCTTATGGTACTATTCCCAAGAAAGCCCACTTGCTTTTATAACCTCAAAATGAGAGCCATTACACCAACTAGGCAATGTGGGATAAAAGCACTTTTGTCTTTTAGTCACTTAAGTCACTTTATAAAAACAAAGTAACTTAAAGTTATAACATTAAAGTGACTTTATAATATTACTTTATGAAATAAAGTATCCCAGCTAAAGAGACTGAACTCAGATATTAAATAAATGTCCATGTAACCATGTGACTGACTGGCATCCTCTGTAATACGGCCATTAGACTATCTGAATGGCTAGATAGGGTAATCAAGCATAAAATGCACTACTGCAGAAAAGGGGACATTACAGTCATCTTTAGAGGAAGTGGAAGAAATGTCAACCATTAGAAGATGATATAACTTCAGATCTGTAGAAACCCTGTTAGACTGTACTGAAATTGGAAACAAACAGGGATGCGGAAAGCTACAGGCTGGAGCTCTTTGCTATGAAAATCTCAATGCTGTAGGAACATGTCGAAAGTGGTTCGACCTATACCCAGGTATAGGTCGAAGGTTCGAACTATACCTTATATGCTCAAAATTAGAAACAGAAAGTTGATCTAGGCAGCTCTTCTGATTGTCTTTCCGTCTTTGTAACAAGATCTGCACTCAAAATACCTAGGGTATAGGTCGAAGACCTATACCCTAGAGGGCTAAATTTGAAGGTCTCGGGACTGTGACTAGTACTGTGCTTCCAGATCTGCAATTTTGGACCCAAAACTCCATGAATTTGCACCTAAACACAAGAGAGAAGGGGAAATTGTTGTGGGGAGGGGTTTGCCTTGGTCAAGCCCCTGTTTAGGAATCAACCTTGAATTGTAATTGAAAGTGCATGAGGAAAAGTTAATCTAGATCTTAAACATAAATTACCTTATACCTCAATGATGCAATGTCGCTTTGAAGATGATCACAAATGTTGATGCAATAGCTTGGACTCCACAAAAACCAATAGGAAATCATGAAACCAAACCCTTGAAGGATGAATGTTGTAGCTTGCCACAATGTTGGATCGAATAAGAAAGAGAAGAAGAAGTCTTGAATGGATGAATGTAGATATCCTCCCTTGATTGCAAACTCCTTTGCTTGGCCTCCAATTGGAGAAAGAAGCTAGATCTAGGGAAGGAAATGTCTTAGATGCATGATGGAAATGGTGGATTTGAAGACTTGAATTGCTTGAATGGCTTCCTTGCACTTGAATGCTTGATAATGAATACCTTCAATGGATGGATGTTTGCTTACTTGAAACTCCTTGGACGCACAACAGCTTACTTTCATGAAGATGTCTTTTGAATTGTAGTTATGTAATGGATGTCAAAATAAGAGGGATAGGCCTCCTTTTATAGTGATTTCGGAGTCCAAATTCATGAAGGTCGACTGTGTTAGGCGGGAAAATGAAAACACCTTGCATAGGGCCCGAAACCCATCAAATTAAACCCCCAAGGTATAGGTCAAAAGTGGTTCGACCTATACCTACAAGGTGTTAATTTCAAGGTAAAGTTGCGGGATCCGAGAGATGTTAAGTGGTTTGGGGAGAAACAAAAAGATAAGCGGGAAAAACGAGCATAAATGCATCCAAATCTTGAAATGGGGCCCAAGAGGGAAATAAGTTTTGTGAATGGATGGTTATTAAGGGAATCATGCATAGAAATTAGAGCCATTCTCGAGTTTTGAACAAATAATATTGATTTGGAAGATGCAAAAGGGCTAGAAGAACGTGAAATCAATGTGGGAACCCATAAATGCTAAAATGGGGCTAAAAATGAGCACCTAACAAGGGTGCTTACTTTTTAGGACTATATCTATATATATATATATATATATATATAATTGATTTGGGATCGAATGTGAAGTCAATGTAATGCAAATGTCAAAGAGCAGAGGTGAAAGAGTGCGAGTTTGATAGAGTTGCGCAGTGTTTGATTAGGAGATCCTATATCCTTTCACTTCATCATTTACCTGTGCCTG
Organism: Thuja plicata; assembly: GCA_018584345.1. NCBI lineage: Eukaryota > Viridiplantae > Streptophyta > Pinopsida > Cupressales > Cupressaceae > Thuja > Thuja plicata. The sequence continues at coordinate 1,471,663 of MU223951.1, forward strand.
CTAGAAGATTGTTTTCTCTTTTGGCAGCTGGTGCAGATTATTATCTTGCAAATCATTCTTTGGGGCGCAGTGCACTTCCATGGCAGTGAGCCTAAAACAAACATTGTAATATTGTTATTCATATTGTGAGTAAGATTCTCACTGTGGTTTTTCCCGCATTGGGTTTCCACATGAATCTGGTGTTCTTGTATGTGTGTTATCGTTGCAATATATTTTACTGATGGTTAGTTGCAATAAAGTTGATCATTAAGAGATTGTGATAGAACAGTCAAATTTTTGTACATGCTTCATCACTTTTAACATTACTTTGACCTTACCTCAGCCAAAAAGATTGTCTTGTCAGCAAAGAAGCTCATAAATCCATTTGTCATGCACCATCGCATGCATGAATACCTAAAGATGCCATAAACAAATCTCTGTATTCACCCTCTTCACTAGAAGATTTTGAATATGAAGAAGAACAATCATCTAATAGCTTTCCTTCATTCATCTTCTTAAACTTGCATTCCCTTCCAAAATTACCAAATTTTCCACAAATCCAGCACTTTATTTATACTTTCTAGTAGATCTAAACCGTCTATATCCACTTTGCTCTTTGCCTTTACCTCTCAACATGAAAACACCAATTTCACCACCACCAATGGACTTTCTTCCCATCTCTTCTAAAAATAGAGATGCTGCAACTTCTTCAAGCTTCAAGTTAAAAGATACACTACAAGTTGTCATAGCAAGATTATTGCATAAATCTGGAAGGGTATAAAGCAATGTCATCCATTTATGCTCTTCATCCAAAAGCACATATATAGATGCTAACTAACGTACAATGACAAGGAAAGCTTTCAAATGATCAGAAACTGAGTCTCCATCATCCGTTCTCAATCAATATTGTTTCCTCCTCAAGAAAATTTTGTTGACAAGAGACTTGGTTTGATACAAATTCCTTAATTTTTCCTGGAACTTTTGTGATGTACCTTAATTAAAGAAATTTGATGACACTAAATCAGCAAGACACAATCTAATAATCCTCCTTCATTTCCTATAAATCTTTGCCCAATCTTCATCATTCATAATGGAGGGCTTTTGGGTTTTTGTACTTCAACTGCTGTCTATTGATCTCTTTCAACCAAGAGATCTTCCATCTTGAGTTTCCACCGCTCAAAGCTTTGTCTATTGATCTTTTCAACATCTATTATTGATGCAATTTTCATGTTTCACACAGAGTTAAGACAAACATAAACTACACCCACTGAAACAACAATTTCCTAGGACAAGAGCATCCTTCTCAGGTATCAACGTACAACTCAACTCTAACAGCAAATGTTAAGAAAAATGGATTGATCATCTGATTTAGGTGTCAATAAATTATTTAATGTCTAACTTACATCAGACCTATAACCACCACAAATCTGAAATATGTATACAAATCAGCATCTATGGAGAGAGAAACAATCACACAGACTACAAATAACACCACATATGCCTCAGGAAAACCCAACATCAAATCAATCCCACTCACAATATTATCGATGAATTATTACAATACAATGAACAAGATGATTTTTATGCCTCCACTCTATGCTCTATATCTAACAAAATTCTAGTAGCAATCCAACAACACCTCTTTAGTCCAAAAGAAACTTGGTGTGTGTTTGTGTGTGCACACGTGTGTATATCAAATGCTATCCCAAACCTCTATGTTTAAGCAAGAAAGCAACAAGAAAACTAATCAAGTTTTCTAAATCAGTGCACCGAGTGAAATTTCCCAAGGCATGTGCCCAAGTTTGACCTTGCACTCAAGATTCATTCCAGTTTTCAAGAAAAAAATTTGACATAAAATGCATTTTCGAGTGATCCCCAAATTAAAATAATCCCCAATGTCACATAAAACATCACAAAGTGGTCCAATGGATTAATTTTTTGAAATGTGCTCTCCTAGTTTTGAGTGGGAAAATAGTGTTGCTGCAATTGACAAGCATGGAGGGGTGGGATACCTTCATGTGGGTTTTCTTCTACATCAATGGGTGGGTTGGAGAATGAGCTAGTTCAGAAAGAATAATCTTGAACGGATGTTTTCAAATCTCCCACTCCTAAAAGTGGGAAGGAGGGGTCTCGATTTTCTTGACTGAAGAGGGTTTCTCCTTGAAGATTGAGGAACAAACGAAAGACAAGCTTGTCTCTAAGATGGAAAATGCACTAGTGGGCAAGATTTTTGGGAAGCAACCCAACATTGAGCTGGTTCATAGGTGGACCAGCCTGTGGAGCAGCTCTAAATGGAAAGCTAAAGGGAGTGTGGAGGTCCTCTCTCTACCCTAGGGTATTTTCCTTTTCTCATTCTCTCTCAAAGAAGACTATACAAAGGTTATGTTGTGTGGCCAATGGTCTTTGGGGCAAACCAAACTCTTGCTGTACAAGTGGAAACCTAGATTTGACCCCAAAGATGACCTCTCTAAGTTTATACTGTGGCCCCAACTTGGGTTCATCTCCTCGACCTCCCCCTAGGATACTAGGATGAGGAGATTATAGCAAGAATCACTAATTCTTTTGGCTATATCTTGAATCTTGACAATGTCATAAGATGCACAAGCTAGATGATTTTTGCTAGGTGTTGTGTTAATGTGGAGGTCTACTAAGAACCTCCAAATTTCATTGTTTTGAAGTCAAAGATTACATGTTGGACATAAAGCATCCTATATGAAAACTAGGCCCTTTTTTGCCAAAGTTGTTAAAAAATAGGTCACCTAACTAATGTTTGATCTCATAAGGCAAAAGATTAGATAAACTTTGTAGATACAACAAAGAAAAGCAAATAATATTATGTGATTCTAATAGCAATGATGGAGAAATCTCTATTGCAGCAAAGGATTTGCCTCCCAATATGAATGGTATTTTGAAGGAGGGTGAAATAGAGCCCCCTACTATGCCTATAATTGAACTAGGGCAACAAGGGAAGGTTGAGTTGGATCTTTCTACCAAAGGGTGCCCACCTGCTAATGATGTTTTTCCCAACCAACTTGTTGAATACACCTAAAGACTGGCGGGGGAGAGGGGGATGAATCAATCTTTAACAATCTTAATCTTTTTACTTTAGTCCCATGTATGATGTGAATAATGCAGATAAAGAGTCCTATGAGTTTATTAGTGAGGTCATGCCTTATCATCACTTAAACAAGATCTTTGTGATATAGACAAAACCTTGGTGGAAAGATTGGAAATGGCATGTTGATACCCCTTTCCACAAGTATACTCCCAACAAAGGGAATACAATTTGCTCTCTCTACATCAGTATATGCTTCAAAAATGAACATAAGATGGTCTCTTTAAACACCTTCACACATCTGGAACAAGCATTTTCCAAACCATTAGGAACTATATTGTGGAACAAATGATCACTTTTAAGACAACGAAACATCTATTTTGATTTTGTGCTTGTGTAAAATCTGCATGGTCTTGGATTCATGACCTCTTCAAACACTTTAGACCAAAGCCCTTCACTTGGCACAATGTTGTTCTAGGAAATTGGGTTCATTTTCCTGCTAAATTTGTCCAGCTTTGCAATGCTTTCAGACTGAGATATCATTTGTCATTCAAAGGGATAGAAATATAGCTATGGATACAAACTTTTCAATTCACACCAATTCTTTGGTGATTAAAAGTTTCTTCTGTAAGATCCAAATTCAAACCAATAAAGGGGCGCTAGAGGTGGCACATCCACAAATATTATTGGATCACTAGAGTAATGCTCCTTGTACTGTGGCTCAGATTTCCCTATCTTTGCCACCTGACAAGAAGTCTCCAAAAGAAAGGATGCTCTAAGTCCCTTGATGCTGCTTTTGGAACCACTGGAGATAGTCCTCTCCTCCACTGGCTAGTGAGCAGACTAGGCGAACTATGCCACCTCACAGTGCAGCACTACTCTACCATCTTCACAAAGGTGCATGTGGGCTCTGCCTAGGGTCTAGGACAAAATTTCTCCACTTGAATCTAACTGTCTCACCTCGGTGGAATGAAAACCAAACTGCAAATATGCCTGATTGCCAGCTACAGAAGGATAAAGATAATGCTCTCACTGATTAAGAGCCAATTGATGATGGAAAGGACTTGCCAGAAAGAGGGTTACATAACCATGATGATCAGGAGCCTCCTCCTATTATGTCCTTTTAGTTTTTGCAGCTTAGTCTTTTATTTCGTGTTTTTATGACTGTGATCAGCTGTTTCTTTCAAGTGCTGAGAGTTTGTTATATGGTTGTTACCTTTTCAGGACCAGTTGGAACTTTGACTTGTTTGTGTAGCTTTGGGATGTGATCCCATTCCATTCACCTTTTTTTCTGGATAGATTGTATTTATTAAGTAATATTTAGATTTATTTCATCAGAAAACAGAAGAAAAACTATTCTTGTTTTTAATTGGTCATCAATTTCCAGTGAAACACACCTTTTCAGGATTATTTTTGGCAAGCGCTACTCCAACAGCCCCTCCCAAAGATCGTCCAAAGACAATTATTTTTGATCTATCAATGTCGGTCCTTTGAAGCAGATGTTCCAGTGCTGCCTGATCAGACCAACCGCATCAGTAACATGACCCAAATGTTGTATTGATCATAATGGCATAACAGGTTAAACTAACCATTCTATTTTAAGTACTAAAAATATTTCAATGTCTAAAATGACTCACTTGTGAATCACGGATAATGCCAGCTTGAGATGGGTAGCCATCACTTGCCCCATACCTGATTACAATATAACTAAACTACGTTAGACACTCTCACCTCTGACCTCCACATGATCTAACTCCAAACCGAGCATCTTCCAATCGGAAGAAAAATACCCAGATGCTTATGTTAAAAGCAAATGGATACGATGACTGAACACAATGGTAAACATAAGACAATTAAATTTAGATGGTCTAAAGCTTGCAACACACCCTCTATAAGAAAGCATGAAAACGTTGCATTTCAAATTTTCTAACATACTGCTAGTAAACCCAAGCGCGTCCCCTATATCTGCAGGACAAATTGTTAAGGTGTTTCTCTTCTCTAATATGAAAAAATATTGTTTTCCTATACCAATGTTTCAATAATACTCTACTGACTGTTAAGCAGCAGAACCTCAAAGGATACTTCCAGCATTTTCTTGAAAATACAGTATAGTTGGATCTGCAAGATAGGACTCTTTGTTAGTAGTAGTTCAGAGACATTAAAAAATTTCAAGTTCAAACAGAAACCATAAGAATATAGGGTTATTAACTGGGTTGCAACAAAATTGATGGATTGCCATATCCCACAATCAATATTTTCACTGAGCTTTAGAATCAGATCAAAGATTACAAAATAAATCTATATATTGTCTTACAAATAATGCACAGAATATTCAAATAAAAAGGCCAAGCCAGGGAGAATTAAAATATAAGCAGCCTGAAAAAGGAAACAGCTACTAAATAATCTCAAGTAAGATAGTCATTTTAAAAAAAAGTTCATAATTTTAGAACAACAATTAAGCAGGAAGAGCAATAAGACCGGCAGTGGGAGGTTGATCCAGGTCATTCAACTCTGCTGAAGCAGGGTAAGTCTCGGCCATACTCAATTGGCTCCGATTCAGTTTAAGTTTTGAATTGGAACCTGTACAGTGTGGGAGTCGTCTGAGAAACCAGGCATGGAGACGAACCCCATCAGCAGAAGTGAGCCAAACATCTTCATAGTTTAGGTGGAGGGTAGCAGGGGTAATTGAGTAGCCCTTCTTCGTGCCGGGAAGGACAGGCACGTACACCAATTTCTCCTGGAACGTCACAAGCAGTGCCGCGCAGGTGCCCAAAATCCCCCCCACTCCATATACAATTGGTTTCATCCAGTTTCCCATCTTTCTTTCACTGCAATACAATTTGCCAAATCAACAAGTGTGACTACGTAGCAATTGTTAAGCAAGCTCACGACACCAACTATGAAGTGGGCTGGCTTTGATTTTACCTTGGAGAGAGGGAGAGGGAATGCCATGAAACAGCTGAAATTTGATGCATGTGATCATAATTTTCACGAAACTTGGACTGCACGAAATTCCATCAAATTGTTCGAATCTAAAGCACCCCTTTCTGTACTTCATATAGGCTCTTCCACTAGTTTGTGGAAGGTTGCAATATTTATTCCTGCCTTGGGAGGTTATCGTAGGTGCTTGCATCCACATTCGTTTTGCTTTCTCAAAATTCAGTGTCCACCAGCAGTCTGGGTTGCAATATTTTAGCCTATGAGTTATTTTAGCCTATAAGCTATTTGTGGGAGTTTTTTCTTGAAATGTAAATTAAGGGTAAAACTGTAGTCTACTGACTTCTTTTTTTCAATGGTGCAATAATGAAAAAAATAAAATAAAATTAGCAGTATGAAATTTCTTGTTAATTGGGTCTTCTTTGAATCAATTACCTTTATGCACTTTGGTTATAAGCACCTCAACTTCAATAGTTATTTGTAGATGTTAGAAGTAAATTAGTTTATGGAATGTTTAGGGAAAATTAAAATAAGGGTAGATCAATGGGATTTATTATTTAATTAGGGTTTATTGGCTTTAACTTTACAAAGAGGAAGACTTTTTTATTTCTTATGTTCAATTTTTAATACTTGTTTTTTTTCTCAACTACAAATTTAACAAGGGAGATTTTTTTAAGTGATCATTTTATTTATATATGATAAATTGAATATAAAATAAATAATATCTCTTAGTCTATTTAAAACAAATTTAAAAAAATTATTTTACGTAAATTGAAAATTAATTAAAATTTAATTTATTCATATGAAATTATATTTTAAATAAATAATTTTAATTTAATATTTTTTTACTATCTACTTTTGGTATATAGTAAAAATTCTACATCATTAATGATTTACTTTTGGTATTATGTAAACAATTTGACTATTTGAAAAATCACTCCTATTGGCTCATCGTTGCATGCACAAAAACATGCAACTACTAGTTATTCCTACCTTAGCGAGGTTATCATAGGTGCTTGCATCCACATTCATTTTGATTTCTCAAAATTCAGTGTTGACCAAACCTAGAGTTGAGAAGGGGTTATATTAAGTAAGAATTCATCCTAGAGTTGAGAATGGGTTATATTGAAGTAATAACTCATCTTAGAGTTTTTAAGGCGTTACATTGAAGTGCATAATGGTTAGATTTTATTATGTACATGCATGGATGTGATAATTAAGTAAGAGACATGTACATAAGAGTAAATTAGGTATTATGAATAAATAGATGTGTGCATATGGAGGTGTATAAAAGCTAGGTCAATGAGTCTAAATTTATAAAAGATTATATTATTTATCACCATTTACATGTAACAAGATATTTGTTCAAAAAGGATACAAAACTAAACAAGAAACAATATGGGCATATAGACAGGAAGCTCTCGGATGCGACTGTCAAAAAATTCCCTAAGGATGCCCAAGAGAAGAAAAAGTTGGTTAAGATTAATAAGAGTTGTGGAGGGAGGTTCTCAGAGCGATTATGGAATATTTTTCTTTGGATGGACGCTTCACCGGGGTTTACAACTACCATTTCATGTTGTTAAACCACTTTAGGTATGATATGAAGGTCTTGTTTCCCTTCTATTTACTGTCATCTTTGAATGCAAGTATTGTGGATCATAGAGAAAGCCCTAGAAAAAACTTGGTCCTCCACCAGGGCCTAATTTTGCTTATTCATGAGCATTTCAAAGCTAATGCTACAGGTCCCCAACCTCTTTCTATTTCTGAGTCTGACGATGATAGGGATGACAATGATGGTTTTGAAGATGAAGATTGGCATACAAATGTTGACTATGACGTTAGGGCTACTCCTCCTCTGAAGAAACCTAAGCCGACTGGTAGGTCCCCTGCCTTGTCTAAAGAAAAAGGTAAGAAGAAGGTTTTGCCTTGTTCCCCGACCCCTACGAGTAAAAATATGGGAAAAACTAATCTTTGTCATGGTAAAGGTAAGGGGGTCTCTAATAAGGACTCCCCAGGGGGCCAGTTTCATGATGAGCCTATTTCCCCTTCTAATTCTAGAGAGTCTCTTCATCCCTCTATAGAGAAGGTGGATAATTATCAGTCCTCTATTGATCTAAGTGTTCCCGATTTTCGTCCCAATAAGGATTATACTATTGGGGTTTTAGAGATTGCTAGACAGAGCTCGATGGATTCCTTTCATCTAATTAGATGATCTTTCCATGAAATTAAAGGTCTTAATCTTAAGCAAAGAGCTCTGACTAGTAAACTGGAGGAGATTCAGTCTACAGAGGTTGTTAAGGATAATGTTCAAAATGGTACTATCAAGGAGATATGGACGGAGGATGAAAAGAAGTCCCTCACTGACTGCCTTTCTGATATTGTTAAAGACATGGTTAATTTGAAGAAATAATATGATTCCAAAGTTGGGGATTTGGAAGGTAAAATGCATAAGTTGGAGACTATGTTGCATAATATCATGGATCAAATTAAAGCCATAAAGTGATTAATTCCTTGACTAATAGCATGAATAGTATGGTGGCCAAGTTGGAGCAGATGCACCAAGATAAGGCCATTGTTGACCTAGATCAAGAGAAATATATGGGACATGATGCTTCTATTGGCCCCAACAAACGTACTTATGCTAATACTAAGAAGAAGGCAATGAAGCTTCCTCGAGATATCATTGAGCTAAAGAAGGCTATAGAAAACATGAACTAGATTGAGTTGGAAGTTGCAGAGTTGTTGAAGAATATGGTTGTAGACACCTAAATTTGGTTAGGTGTACTAATCAAATCAAATGGCAATTAATCAAATCAAATGGAAGTTAATTAAATCAAATGGGACTAAATCAAATCAAAATCAAAGGATCAATTAATAAAGACATCAATTAATTAAATCTAAGCCTAAAAGGGATTAATCAAAGCTATGTAATTGATTTAATCAATTAGTTATATAGTTTAAATCAAAAATCAAATTCAACTCATACCCTTACATGGCTAATTTAATTAATTAATTGAATTAGTTAAATCCTATTTTATTTCAACAAAGGAGACAAGAAACAGAAGAGCCAATAAGAATCAAGAATTGAAAGCACATGGATCACTCCAAACTTTGTAATCTTGATCACTCGTTTGACCCTTTAACATCCTCACCACTCAAATTGTCTCTTTGTCCCAACCTTTGAGGCCAACATTTAAATGGTTTCTCCATTTGAAACCATTTCAAAGCCTTCAACTCAACCAAGTTTCAATCATGATCAACTTAACTCTACCCCCTACCCTTGAGAAATCCTATAAATACCAAGCATTTTGAGAGCATTAAGAATCATAGACATTCATGAGCAATTGCATCTACACTATAGAGAAATCACTTTGAGATCATAGCATTTTGAGCATAATAGTGAGTTTTGAGAGCAAAATTGAATGAATTGTATGACAATTTGAGGAATTTGAGAGCTAGATTAGGCATATCAATCATTATTTCTCATTCTAGGACTATCACTAATGGAGATTAAGGTTGAGAGCCTCATTTTCATGCTTAGTTAGATAACCATGGAATGCTTCTTGTGTATTTGTCAATTCTTTGCTTAAATTTAGATTATCTTTCCATAGAATTGATAGATTTCAAACTAATTTCATGAAGATATAGTTTCTATATACACAATGGCTTTGGTATGTTCTGGTTCTTGGTCATGTGCTATCTTTTTTCTAATGTTTTACTAGTTTCCTATTTTGTGTTGGCTCTATTTTTGGCCATCTTTTTCATTTATGTAGACTTTTGGTCGTGTCATGTATTATCTATGCTTTAAATCTTTATCTTTTGTAACTTCTCTGTAAAGGGTTTTAGGTTCCTTCAAAACATGTTTTTTCCTTAATCAAAAACAATATGGGCATATCATTTTTTCCATGACTTTCTACTCGTACTTTGAGATTCATTTGAATCCTAAATTATACATGCATCATTAAATCTAGATACTCAAAGGATATGGCTATGGGGTCTACATAAAGTAATGGACCTTGTAAGAAATATATTATGAAATACAATATTCATGACAAATAACAAATATAGGAGAAGATTTTTCAAGAATAGCTTTTGATTCACAAGTAAAAATTAGTTAACTAACATGGATTTTAGTGATCATATATTCCCACTTTGATTGATTGTCATTAAAGAATGCAAAGTATAAAAGGAAAGAGATATTATGCATGATAGGAAATGTAGATATAAAGATAAGCATGTAATCAAATATTATAAGGTAATAATGAATACATAGTAAGGAGAACATGTGTATGTATCTAATGAATAATCAATCATGATAAGTATACAAAGCTAGAGAAGTCATCAAGGAAGATTAGTTTTCCCTAGCTTGGGCAATTTAAAGATAATGACGATGTAACCCTCAGACAATGGAGACATCCATGCAAGTGAGGAAGCATGATAATGTGACAAATGGAATAAGGGGACTTACAAGTCAAATTGATGGTCAATGTCCCTAGAGTAAGACATGGTAATGATAAGACAAAATATCACTAGGTATTATGAATAAATAGATATGTGCACATGGAGGTGTATAAAAGCTATGCCAATGAGTCTAATTTTATACAAGATTACATCATTTGTCACCATTTATATGTATCAAGATATTTGCTCAAAATAGACACAAAACTAAACAAAAAACAATAAGGGCATATATTTTTCCATTACTTTCAACTCCCACTTTGAGATTCATTTGAATCCTAAATAATACATGCATCGTTAAATCTAGAAACTCAAAGGATATGGTTATGGGGTCTACATAAAGTAATGGACCTTGTAAGAAATATCTTATGAAATGCAATCTTCATGACAACCTAGCAAATATATGAGAAGATATTTCAAGAATAGCTTTTGACTCACAAGTAAAAATAAGTTATATAACATAGATGTTAGTGATCATATATTCCCACTTTGATTGATTGTCCTAAAAGAGTGCAAAGTATAAGAGGAAAGAGATATTGTGCATGAAAAAAAATGTAGATATAAAGATAAGCATGTAATCAAATATTATAAGATAAATAATGAATACACGGTAAGGAGAACGTGTATATGTATCTAGTAAATAATCAATCATGATAAGCATAAAGAGCTAGAGAAGTCATCAAGAAATATTAGTTTCCCCTAGCTTGGGAAATTTAAAGATAATGGCAATACAACCATCAAACATTGGATAAATCTATGCAAGTGAGGAAGCATGATAATGTGATAAAGGAAATAAGGGGACTTACAAGTCAAATTGATAAGCAATGTCCCTAGAGTAAGAGATGGTAATGATAAGACAAAATATCACGAGGTATTATGAATAAATATATATGTGCACATGGAGGTGAATAAAAGATAGGCTAATGAGTCTAATTGTATACAAGATTACATCATTTGTCACCATTTACATGTATCAAGATATTTTCTCAAAATAGACACAACACTAAATAGGAACCAATATGGGCATATAATTTTTTCCATTACTTTCTATGCCCACTTTGAGGCTCATTTGAATCCTAAATAATACATACATCATTAAATCTAGATACTCAAAGGATATGGTTATGGTGTCTAGATAAAGTAATAGACCCTGTAAGAAATATCTTATGAAATGCAATCTTCATGACAGCCTAACAAATAGGAGAAGATATTTCAAGACTAGCTTTTGACTCACAAGTAAAAAGTAGTTATATAACATGGATGTTAGTGATCATATATTCCCACTTTGATTGATTTTCCTAAAAGAGTGCAAAGTATAAAGGTAAAGAGATATTATGCATGAAAGTAAATGCAGATATAAAGGTTAGCATGTAATCAAATGTTATAAGATAAATAATGAATACATAGTAAGGAGAACATTTATATGTATCTAGTGAATAATCAATCATCATAAGCATACAGAGCTAGAGAAGTTACCAAGGAAGATTAGATTCCCCTAGCTTGGGAAATTTAAAGATAATGGTGACGCAACCCTAAAACATTGGACATATCCATGCAAGTGAGGAATCATGATAATGTGATAGAGGGAATAAGGGGATTTACAAGTCAAATTGATGGGTAATATCCCTAGAGTAATAAATGGTAATGATAAGACAAAATATCACTTCAAGTGATAAAAGGAGATGAAATAAATGAACACAGACAACAATAAGGAAAATAACTCAACCTTTAGGTCAAGATACTAAAGAACTTAAAGTTCATTGGTTGAATCCTTTGTTGAGGAGTGCCTAAAGGATTTTTTGTTTTGAAAAGAAAACTTGGATTCTATACCACCATAAGGAAAAATTCTTATTTTACATTCTTGAGGAACTTGTGGAACAAAAACTCTCAACAAAATTCATAGTCACTCTTTCATCTATCCTATGAAAATATTATACTAATCAAGCTTAGTTTATCTCGTTACAATGGTCATATTATTTTACCATTATTTATGAGTTAAGTTGCAACCATATATTTATAATAACATGTAGCCAAAGCCAATACCTAATTTATTTCTTTAAAAATTTTCCTAAAAATTTTATTATCACTATTATACTTATAAGAGATAAATATTATAACATCTCTTAGAAACACTCTAACATATTTTCCATTTAAATTGGATGATTCATGGGTAAAAGTGTTGAGTTTGTTGGAAATAATGGGAAGTGTGTACTGAGAGAGGAGGGGTGAATCAGTACCTCTAAATTTTTTATCTCTTTTAACCTTTATCCATTGTGTAATCAATTGTATAACCAACCATCTATTCTATACTATCTTTGTGTAAGATATATCAATTTATAATCTTTAACAAACATGTAAACAATTATAGAAACATTCATGAAAGTAATTGACTCATAACACAAGATATGGTAACGCAGAAAACCCATGTTAGAAGGTAAAAACTGCGATGGGGATGGCACCCACAAAAACTTCACTATTTGCATATTGGAAGGGGTTGGTTAAGGCTTACAATTTGATCACTTCTGATGATCTACCCTGATAGGAGTATTATGTAGAGACTGGTTAAGGTCTACTCTATTAAGAGCTTCAACAACATTGTTTAGTGTGCACTCGGTTAAGAGATTTACAATAGGATTGTTAAATCCACCTTTCTTAAAAGGATTTCTTCTATTTTCTAAACTTGTTGGAATGCAGACAAAAATACTCATTGACCTGAGTATATGCAATCTAACAATTGCTGATTAAAGATCCATTTCAAATCACAAGTATAAATGTATCACCTAATGGGATTGATTAATACCTATGTTGATCGGTAGCCTCTATTCTTGGTTCTTGATAACCAAATTCATCTTTTGTTGTTATGCTTCTGGAAACTCTCAGTCTGATCCATAGATGTGCGTGTTGGCTACATTCATCCTCTCATCCTTTTTAAAATGAATGATTACAACATATATTTATAACATAGATTGACCTAATGTAGTTTAACGTATTACAAAACTAACTCTATGATCAAAGGTTTACAACTTGACCTTGATTTCCTAGTCTGCATGTTTTTAATCAGTTATATTGATTAAAAAAATTATAATAATGTTTCTTGTTCCTCAAGAAATGGATTTAAAACAAATAAAAAATCTATAAATAGAATATAGTTGTTTTATCTGACGTGGAAGTTAGATCCACTTTTCTTGAAATATAACTAAATTTCGATGTCTGATGCTCAGTTTACTCTGAAATTAGTTTGACTGTCTTTCAGTGTTCCTTGATTGAACTGTCTGTCAAGTTCATCTCTTGTCTGTTCTCTTAGTTTGTACTATATTCTGGTCACCGGGTTCCACTGTCGGGTTCTACTTTATCATGTTTGGGTTGCACTTTTAGTTTACACTTCAAAACTATGTCATTGGGTTTCACCTTAGCACTTTCGTTATGAACTGAAAACCTGACTTTTGGTGTAGTGTAACCGATGGTTTATTACAACTGTTTTCTCTTTGCATACTAATGGAAAAAATTTATGTCATCAGAGTTTTCAAAAAAACTAAGAGGGACAGGGGGTGTTAATCAATTGTCCACAAATTCATAACTTTAAAAATTTTAATTAGTTCCACCAAACTTTCTTTAAACTTGTAATTACTGAAAGATACTGGCATGAAAAACACAACAACCATACACACGTGAAACACCAGATTTATGTGGAAAACCCTGTAAAGAGAAAAACCACAAAGAAGTTTATTCTTAAATATATGAACATTGATTGAGGTGCATTACAACAAAGGCTCATTTTTCAAAGAAGTCCCATTGTCAGAGGGCTCACTACCTAGATGAAGAAGCATAAGAGAGAATAGATCCACCGCTGATATAAAATTGCAAGACAACTAAAGATCTATAGTCTGTTAGTAATAACTGAGAGGGGGGGTGAATTAGTGGCTTCAATTAATCCTTATTCTAACCACCAATCAAATAAACCTTAGATTATTATGTCCCTTACAAGATGCATGCCATGAAATACTTATAATAATTAACTGCCTGTCAGTTTTCCTTTTCTGACCTTATTCTCCTTGATTACTGATAAGCAGTAAAACTTATTTACCGACACTCAATAAATATACAGAGTATACCGATAAATCCAGAAATGCATATGTGAAATGTAAAATAGTAAAGTAATAAACCATACACACATAACACAAGGATTTTAATGTGGAAACCCTGTTAAGGGAAAAACCACTGGGACTGGTACTCCAAATTTTTACTCTTCTGAAGCGAGCCCTGTTAGGAGCCAACCCTGTTAAAGGTTACAAACACATTGTTAGGTGTGACCTTGTTAGAGGATTTTATACATAGAGGTTGTCACTTAGTATCGGGCATCTATTTGCTACCATCATTGAATCATCCTCCTTCTTAGACTGTCAATAGGCTTTAGGAAAATCTAATGCTACTTTCATGAATCAACCTTTTTGGCACTCCTTGGGATGTACCTCAATATATAGAAGACTATTAAGTCCTACTCTATTAAGAGACTTGATGCTTCAATGGTTAAACTGAAACAAAATGACAT
>MU223951.1:1499915-1512082 GCA_018584345.1 Thuja plicata
ATGTTAAGATTGTTAATCTAGAAGATTAGATCTTGATGTTGCATATTTTAAGACTCTTTCCAAAAGAGCAATACACACACACATACATTATATATTCGGCTATTCGTGGAGGTGGAGACCACCAAAAAGGGGGTTTGACTAAGGCAAAACCCTATATAGCCACCCCAAACCCCTCTTTTCAGATATTTACAGGTGTTATTTTCAGAAGTTATAGGTACAGAACAACAGATCTGAGACCAGATTTGGATACCCTTTTCGACTTTCTTTTGGGATCCGCAAACAGATTTTTTGTCGACGCTATGTAGGTCAGGGTTGACATTATTGGGTCAGGGGTGACATTTGTGGGTCAAGGCCAACCTTTTTCATAAGATGGTGTCAGATCAGAAAAATATTTCTGGATTTTGTTTGTCTCTACGTTCTGGTTCTGGATCATACTTCAGATTTTCCAAAAACTCAATACAGGCTTCAAAAAATGAGTTTTTCTAGATTTGCTATATTATGAGGTAAGCATCTTACCCCACTATTCTTTGCAAGTATTTCTCCATTCTCCATCATAATAATTAAATGTAAAAGACTAAAATTGGACTTAGGGTCTCTTTCCTTATGCAATTCTCATTATACAAATCTTACTCTAGAGATCCTTCTTCTTCATCCAAATTTAGATCTTATAGATATTATCTCCTCAGCACGGTGGGGGTGGAATTTTGGTTCCACATGGTTAGGTGGTAGTGATTCTTATTACCATTGAGATCCAACATTCATCTTCATGCTTGGATGATCCTTGTTGCAGTTCTTCTTCTTCTATCTTCTTCATCTTCTAGAGAATTGTTCAGTTTCATGAGTTGTATACTTGTGTCATATGTGGATATTGGTTGACATCCTTTGGAGGATGTGTTGTTTTGTATTGTTATGTATTATTTCATACCCTGTGGCTTGTGTAGTGGATGCTGATTCTCGTATGAATACCTTGGGTATCAGATGTATATGTGGTCTTATTATATGAGATGTATATTATTGAATTCAGTTGATGTATCCTTATGTAAAGTTCTTTATAGTTGTTTTTGTAGGTTAGTTTGCTTAAGTAATTCTACATCAAGGAACCCTCAGGATTTGTAACCTTTTTTGATCTATAGTTATGTGTATGTCATGTACTTCATTGTATTGCTTTCACATTATTATCATTATTGTTTGTAAACATTAAAAAAAATTATCCTGTTAACTTAGTGTCTTGTTTAGGTTAGTTCTCTTGGGTTCCTTGATGGGGCATTATAGTTTGTATTAGAGCCCACATTTCTACACTGGGATCTCTGGGAAATTTGTATGCCCATTAGTTGTCTTTTGGTTTAAAACTTGAAACAAACATAGACATAAAATTCTGATGTATTTAAAACTATTGCCTTGTGTTTATTTATTTTCTTTTGTCACCTTTTGGTTTTGAGTTTGAGTTGTGATTTGATTATTTTGGTTGCTTCAGGTATGGAGTCTTTTGAGTCTAGAGCTATTATTGGGAGCCTTGATCAGGACCAGGCTATGAAGATTCAACACCTTGTCAGAGGGCTTAATGACCTCACTGATGGAGGAGTTCGAGTCTTTCAATTCTGAGCTTTTAGGGATGCAATTTATAAGGTTGTGTTGCTTGAACAGGATCATCTTACAGACTCAAAGGGTGATCTAAACCAACAGGGAAAGAAACTCTCTCATGATCATTTTGCTGGTTAGTTGGGAGTGCAGTCTAGTAAACCTACATCTGGTTTCAGAGGTAATCATTATCAGGGAGCTGGGAATTCTAGAGGTCCTTCTACCTTTCCAAAAGGTAACTAGTCTCAGCAGTAGGGAGGAATCATTCCTCCTACTTTTAGTGGTCCCCAGATTATGAATTTCCATGATATTCAATGCAGCAAGCACAAACAGACAGTTCAACCTAGTGGATCTACTTCTAGTTACAAGGGTAATCAACCACAGGGACCTGGGAACTTTGGGAACTGTCCTACAGTTTCAAAAGGTAACTAGAACCAACATGGTAAGAGATTCTTTCATGGTTCTAGTGGTGGTTCAAGGTCGGGGAACTATTGCAACTGGTTGCGCAGTATGCGTAATGGGACTAATTAGTCAGTTCAGAGAGTGCATCGGGATGTTACTAGGGCTAGTGTTTAGCAGTCTAGTCCACCTTCAGTTAGAGGAAGTGGTAGTAGAGGAGCTTTTTTTTCTTGTGGGCAGCTTGGTCATATTGCAGTCAATTGTCCTTTGCATGCAGCGCAGTTCTTGGGGCGAAGGCTAGTGGCTTCTGAGCCTATAGCTGGGAGTGTTGGTGGATCTCACGAAGTGTATGCAGCCTTGGATCACCTTCTAGCTATGTATCGTGCTACTTTGAGTAGGGTTGCAGATGGAGGACTAGTGGCTAGTTTTTAGATTCCTGCAGTAGGGAATGATCCCCAGTGTTTGAATCAAAGACCTGGGTAGGATTCTATGAAATCCACACTTTGAGTCTTTTGGGACTCGGTAGGATGTTTTGTGTTGAGGGATTTATATCTCTATTTTTGTTGTAGGCTTCCAGGAGTAAGCCTAGTTTTAGGGGAGGAGGATGTAATACCCACCTCTTAGTTTACTTTCCAGTTTTGATGTCGAAATCTTTTAGGCCTTTTTATGTGTGTGTGATTTATTTTAGTTGATCTTGAACATATTTATGTATTGCATTTCATTATGTTACGAATCCATTGCTAGTATGTTATATATTCTGTGTACATGTGATTTATGGTTATTTTATGATGCTTTTGTATATGTTAGGATTTCATTTGGATTATGGTTTTCTAACAATACTAACCCTAGATTTATATGCACATGTGTCATTTGTATGTTTTGCATTACTGCTAGACGTGTTTGGTATGGTATGGGACAAAGTCGTAGTTACTTGCTTCGGCGAGATCCACACGATAAACTAGTCTCTACCATTGTTTTATATATGCATGTATGTTCATCTTTGTGATGACAGGTTTGTAGGTATCGGGCTACGTCTTCCCTGAATTGGCAGGAGTGAGCATGCCCTATCGCAATATTAGCTTTTATAATTATTAAATAATTGAACATTTAATTGCATGAATAAAAGTTTTCTTTAAATATTTAATCTATTTGATATTTTTTTTTATTAACTACATGTGCAAGATATTATTAAAATTGGAGTTTGAATTCAAAATGCAAGTAGGTTTAATAAGTCAAAGTTGAGTTGTGCAAGTAAATAGATATTTTTAATTAATAATTAGAATTTTCTTTCAAACTTGGAGGTTGAGTTAACTAAGTTAATTGAAGTGTCTATTTTGGGGGGAATTGCTTGAAAGGTGAAAGTTGATTCCCTTTAGGGGAGTTCTCTTCTCATTTGGTGATAACAGGTTTTTGGAGAGGAATTTTGGAGGAGAACTTTTGTGTGAGCTTTATTTTGTGTCTTTGCTATTTTGGAGACTTGAGGATTTGAGGAGGTCTTGGCTTTGGAGACTTCATGGTTCCAAATCTACAACAAAATTGGTTTCAGGGACTACGGGATTCTCTATCTTCTCACAAGGGCTTCCTTGTCAATTTTTTGGTGGATTTGAGGTATGGTTTGGAAGAACCCCTTTGTGATTTCAATCTTGTAAATTTTATGCTTTCCTTGTGTTTGGTTAATTGCATTTCTTTAATTAGGTCTATTTGTGTTTTGATTAAATTGGGTATCTTAGAAAAGCCTAGATCTATGTTTTTAAGAAAAAAATAAACTTGGCATAGTAAGGTTATGCTGCCAAAATTTTGTGAGAAAATGATTTTGGGGAGACTTTGAAAATTGAAAAATTAAACAGTCTATGGTTGTGACTATAGTAGGGAAAAAAATAGTATTCTTTAAATTATCCCTTGAAAAATTTAATTGTTTAAAAAAAGGGGTCTCTCGAAAAGATACAAAGAAAAAAAATAATTTCACTAGTCAATTAATAAACATGCCTAGAAAAGACAAAAGGGCTAAAAACAAAAGAAAAAGACAAAAAGAAAAATATACCTTTCATTTGTTTCTTTCCGTTTTTGGAGTTGTTTAAAAAAAAAATGTCAAATGAAATTCGTTTGGAAAAAAAAAAATTTTAAAAAAATATTAAAAGTTTTAATGGGGGTGGGACCCCATCCCCACACCCCGCGCCACGCAAGCCACAGCAGCAGCGACTGCTGGCAGGCCCATGCTGCCTAGGTAGCCGACTGCTACGCCACCGGCCGCTGTGGATATAGAGGAGGGGGGGGGGGGCGCAAGCCCTGCCTCCCACCAAATGTTATGTTTTTTTTTTTAATTTTTTTTAAAACTTGCTTTTTAAAGTTTGGTTTTTAAAAAAAAATGTAATTAATTTAAATTATGTTTTAAAAAAAAAAAATTTGTTTAAAACAAATTTATTAAATATGTTTTATTTAATTTATTTATTAATTAAGTTTAGTTTAATATTCTTATTAAATATGGTTTGTTTAATATGTATATTTAGTTTGCTTATTTAATATGCTTTATTTAAAATGTTTAATGAATATGTTTTATCTAATTTGTTTATTTAATATGTTTAATTTAAAAACAAATTTGTTGCTTTAAACTAGTCTTAATCATTTGATTGATGAAGTTCATTAAATTATTTTAATAAACATTAGTTTATTGATGAAGTTTAATGAAGAATATTTAATAGGTTATTTTAATTCATTTAATTTTATTAATAGACTAATGTTAATATAGTTCATTTAATCGTTATTTAATTATTAAATTAATTAATAACCTTTAAATTAGAAATTGGTATATACATTCTATTTCAATGAGTATTGTATTGTAGTTCTCATTTCTTAGATGTTTTAATCGATAACATTGTATGAATTTATTTTCAAAAGGGAAATTTAATATTGAATTGTAAGCTTTTAGGGATGAGACATAGAATCAGTTGATTAGGTTAATTTTGTTGACCATTGAGTCATAGGCTCTTAGATGAATTGTTGTTCAACTGCTTCTGCATAGTGTAAATGGTGTTTTCTTTCCATGTGTGTTTATTGCTATGCTATGAGTACCTGGAGATTTATAGTGCCCTAGGATGTATATAGAGGATGGGGGTGAATTTTATCTAAGCTTTGTGATGTGGCATGAGTGCTTTATACTGTTACCCTAAACTGACCATGTGAACCCTATTGATTATATACTTTCTAAGTTGTGTATTCTGTTCTGTTATGAAATCCTATCTTTTCGGGTATCTGTTGGGAACAGATTACTCTCAAGATGTAAAGCCAAAGGTTTTGGGGGTTTCTATTTCTTTTTCTTTTGTGTTATGTATGCTTCATTGCATGTTCATGTTGTTATCTATTTGGTCTCGATCTTTTTACCCAACCTGATTCATGTAACTTGTTCCTATGTGATCTTGTGAGAGTGACTTGAAATGGTTATCGTTAATTGAGGACCAATAGTTCTTGTATGTACAAGGACCAGTTTTAAGAGTTATGTTCTTCTTTTGATATTATTTATGATTCTCTGAGGGTGTATCCGCATATGAGTGAGAATCAATGATGAGGTTTGTGATATATCTTTATGATGTTCTTTTGTGAATCTAGGGTAGGTTACGTAGTTGTATAGTAGGAGGTGGATTGCAATAAGTGTCACAACTCACAAGTGGCTTCTAGGATCATTTATTGTAAGTAATCATAACAAGTGATAATATAATAATTTATTAGGTTGCCTTAGTATAATCTAATAAGATATTAATCTGGTTAGTGACTTCATCTGTTTGAGAGGTCATTAGCGCCGTGTATGGTCACTTGAGTGTTGAGATCCATTGAGGGATTTCTAGGACAAAACTCAAGGGTTAGACGTACATGATGACACCTTCCTATATACAGCTTAGGTTATCCTACGTGTGTCGGTTACCTTTGGTATTTTATAGATTTCCTTATTTGTAATTCAGAAAGTTTTTAGGATCTTCCTATGCATTTCTTTATGTGGTCTTGTATACCTTTGATATTTTCCATCTTGTTGTATACCCGTGTGAGTGGGCCTGATATTATCTCCTCAACACGGTGGGAATGAAATTTTGGTTTCATGTGGTTGGGTGGTAGTGATTCTTATTACCATTGGGATTTGACATTCGTCTTCATGCTTGGATGATCCTTGTTGCAATTCTTCTTCTTCTATCTTCTTCATCTTCTGGAGACTTGTTCAGTTTCATGAATTGTATACTTGTGTCATATGTGGATATTGGTTGACATCCTTTGGAGGATGTGTTGTTTTGTATTGTTATTTATTATTGCATACCATACGACTTGTGTAGTGGATGTTGATTCTTGTATGAATACCTTGGGTATCAGATGTATATGTGGTCTTATTATATGAGATGTATATTATTGAATTCAGTTGATGTATCCTTATGTAAAGTTCTTTATAGTTGTTTTCGTAGATTAGTTTGCATAAGTAATTCTACGTCAAGGAACCCTCGGAATTTGTAACATTTGTTGATTTGTAGTTATGTGTATGTCATGCACTTCATTGTATTGCTTCCGCATTGTTATCGTTATTTGTAAACATTAAAAAAATTTATGCTGTTAACTTAGTGTCTTGTTTAGGTTAGTTCTCCTGGATTCCCTAGCGGGGCATTACACTACACTCTTAGTCTCTTCAAAATTCCACAGAAGTATGTTGATTTGATAGAAAAATTCTAAAAAATATTCCTTTGGTATGGTGTTTAAGAGAAGAAAAGGCTCAGCCTTGTTTCTTGGAATGTGGTATGTAAACTGAAGAAACATGGAGGGATAGGTATAAGAAGCATAAAAAATAAAAATAAGGCTCTGCTGGCTAAACAATGCTGGAGAATATTTGAAGAGGATAAGGAATGGAACACTATCCTAAAGAGTAAATATCATTTTAACTCCTTAGATGAAACCTTAAGGAATCCTATGGATATCCAAGGTTCCTTCATTTGGAATAGTATCTGTAAAGACAAGAACTTGGTTAGGAAGGGGGTTAGATGGAAGCTGGGAGATGGAAGGAAGATTAATTTTTGGAATGACAAATGGCTGAAGAAAATAGCCCTTAATAAAAATCAGGAATGGTTGTCTGCCATTCAGGACTATAAAGAGATAATTGGGGATTTGGTGTCAGATTATTGGACCAATGAGGACTAGATTGATTTGGGTCCTGTTGATGAAAACTTCAAAACAATGAATAAGCAACTTAATCACTAGTTCTTAAGAGAAAATGAGCAAGATACCTTGAGTTGGGGTCCTAAGGCAAATGGAAAATTCTTTGTTTCCTCTTCTTTAGCCCTTCTTTCTACCCAGGAAGACCGTCCCTTTTTCTCTTAGGTTTGGAATCAAAAGCTTACCCCTAAAATTAACATATTTTTTTGGTTACTTGTTCAGAAAATAATCCTCACAGTGGACAACCTTTACAAAATGGGCTTTAATATTCCCAATAGATGTTTCCTGTGTTATTCTGAAGCTGAATCTTGTAATCACATGATGATTCACTGTCCCTATACTAGAAAGGTGTGGGATTCAATTTTCAAACATATTCATTTGGAATGGGTGAAACCTCAAAATATTCAGGATTTTGTAAAACAATGCTCTTGTCCTTTCCTTGGACAAGAAATTAAAACTCTCTGGAACTTGTTTCTCCCCCACTTCACATGGAGAATTGGAAGGAGAGAAACAATAGAGTTTTTAGGGATAAACTCACTCCTTATGAGAATGTTGTAAATTAAGTCTGTAGAAGCTAAATGGAAAATTTTAGATGTACTTCTCAAGAGATTCTCTTCTTAAGAATAAATATTAGGAATTCAAAGACATCTTAAATTGGAACCTACATGGTCAAAGAAACAAAGACCCTAGCTCTAGAGAAAACACCATATGGACTGCTCCACCGAAAGGATGGTTTAAAGAAAATTTTGATAGCTTAGCTAAAGGAAATCCTAGAAGGGCTAGAGTGGGAGGATTAATCAGAGACTGGGCTAGAAATTGTCTGGGAGCTGTAGCTGCTCCTCTAGAAATCCAAACAAACCATGTTGTGGAAGCTAAGTTGGCTCTTCAATTTGTGCTATTGGCTAAAGAGTTGGGATGTTCAAAGCTCTGGCTGGAGGGAGATTCCCTAAATATAATAAATTGTATTAAAGGAAAGAATGAGGTTTCATGGAATATTGCCCATATTATTGATAAAATTAATTCTACTCTTCAAATGTTTAAGGAAATTTATATTTCTCACGTATACCATGAAGGAAAAAATCCTACATATGGTTTTTCCAATGTGGGGGCCCATAACGATGTCATCCAAATTTTGGAAAGGGGAAGTGGATCTTAATACCGAGATCTTAAGTCTTATCAAGTAGGATAAGCTTAATCACAAGGAAGGCACTATTAATACTAAAACTAATGATGAACATGACACTTAAGTTAGTTGGAAGTGATAGCTACCAGGAGAGGGGTGTGAAAATAATGAAATAATTAACCTCACACGGATTGTGGGTTATTTCTTGCAACTTGAAAAATAGAAACCATAAGTGTCTCAATTTTTTGATAGCTAGAACTTTGAAAGTTCAGAACATCTTAGAGAAAATGGGAGGAGGTTTGAGAAGGGAGGAGCCGCTGGATAGCACAAAATGGAAATAAGAGAAAAAATTATGGAGAAAGCTGAAGCGCGGTGGAGTGACTCCGTACATGGAAAGACCGCATGGCTTTGATAAAGAAGTAACTAAACAATTTGTGGTTGGTTGGGCTAATGGCAAGGTTAACCTATGGGGTAAGTCCTTCTCGCTTATGTTGAACACTATTTTTAAGATTACAGATCTGTCTATAGAAGGTATGAAATTTTATAGGGATAAAAAATGTATGGGGTCGCAAGCTTTCAAGCTTTTCTCCAAATTTGAAGACAAAGAAGCGCTCCAGAGTATAGGGTCTGGAGGTTATGTGGACATAAAAAAATTAAGAGTATTTGGGCTGACATTCAAAAGTTATGATAGAGTACTTCACTCTAGATGGACGCTACTCTAAAATTTACAACCTTCACTTTGTTTTGGTGAATCACTTTAGACACAACAAGAAAGTTTCATTTCCTTTTTTCTTGCTTAGCTCTCTAAATAACAACATTATGGAGCACAGGAAAAAAATCCAGAAATCCTGTGTTGCATGAAGGGATAATTTTGCTCATCGCTGACTATGCTAGGGATAACATCCTGGAACCCATTCCTAAAAGGATTAAAGGGAAAATGAAGAGAATCAAGATGGAAGGGAAAAAGACTGACTCTAAGAAGAGGGAAAGGAATAAGAAGAAGGAAACTCTCGACAGAGGTGAGGAAGATGAAGACTAAAACCTTTCTCCTCAAGGAAATAAAGAATAAATGACGTAGGAGAACATAGAGGAAGAACCTATGAATGAGGTGGAGGCCCCTATGAATGAGGAAGAGGCTCTGAAGGAAGATACTGAGAAGGAGAAAGATGAGATAAATAAGGAGGTTGAAAATAGGGATAACAAAGAAGAAGACCAAGAGAAGGAGGAAGAAGAAGAAAAAGCTGAGGAGAAGGATTATGAGGGAAAAGACAAGGATGATTTGAACAAGCAGCTAAATCTTAGGGCTGGAGAAAGAAATCAGAAAAAATAGAGAAAGGGAAAAGGCAAGAAGATTAATGTCAGGTTTGTCATTGATGACAAAATCCTACAAGAGGCCAAGAGCAAAGAGGACCATGGCTCTAACCTGGAGAAGTGGATCAGAAAGGACATGAAAGAAATGAGGCAGAACCTGAAGCAAATAGAAGAATCCATGGAACCCTTTAAAGTTAAGTTGGAAAAACTGGAAAAGGATCTTTTGATGAAGGTAAATAAAAATAATTTTAATGATGAGATGACAGCCAAAATTACTGCTTTGGTTGAGGAGAAGCTAAAAGATATGAACAAAAAAATAAGATGCAATGGGCATATTATCAATGAAATATTAAAGCACAACAATAAGGGACTTAAAGTCTCATTGATTAACCTAAAGGCACTATATGCCTATCTGGAGAGCAGCATGCTGGAGAACACAACTATCACGATGGAGGAAGATGCTAGGAGCTCAAGTTCGGGGACCAGAACTAGAAGCGACCTCAAAAGGAAACTTCCAGAAATGCCTAAGGAGCTGATAGCACTAAAAGAATCCATTCAGAAGATGGAATATTTGCAGATTGAGGCTAAGAAGGCCTTGGAAATTAACAAGCAATCTTTCTTTATATTCTGTGCTGGTAATTTTCTGGTCGATGTGCTGGAAAATGTTTTTTGGCTATTCTTTGTAACTCTTTTTGGATTGGCTGGGGTCCTGCTTTTTGTTGTGTAGCAGGCTTTCATTGTTTGTAAGGGTTGTTGTTGTCTATCTTTTATCCTAAGTTGTAAATGGTTTCAGGTTCCATTCAAAACCTATATTTACCTTTATCAAAAACTAACAAATTCCTCCAAATTAAATTAATTTCATTCTAATTTCAATTTCATTTAATTTATAACTAATTTCATATTTCCAAAATATTGAATTTTAATTTAACTTTAAATTAAAAAATTTGGAAAAATCTGAAAAATAACAATTTATAAGTTGTCAAAATTATAAAATATTAAAAAATCAATTTGAAATAAAAAATCATTTCAAAATAAAAAATGCATTTTAGAAACTAATATCCTCAAAATTAGAAAAATCTTCTTATCCTCATCTTCTCTCTTGTTTCCTAAATGAACTCTCTGCTTTTGAGTTCAAATTGGAAATAGATCTTCATTTGTGGAAGGTTACCCAAAATCTCTCAGTTCCTAATTATCTTAGCCACTCATTCTAATTTTCTCAAACCGATCTCAATCATCCATTCGAACATGTTGGCAAAAATTGAGAGCACTCCCCTCGATATTTGTGACAAGGGACTAACCACCTCTTGTGGATTCTATAAGTCTAGTGGTTGTATCAGGCATTGATAGGTAAATTTTATGGTGCAATGACAATCACACTTGTAACAAGTGGTATCAGAGCTTGCCATAGGTTCAAATCCCCCTGGGTAATGATGAAGGGGAGATTGTTGGCAAAATGGCCAGCGCTCCCCTCAGGATTCATGATAAGGGACTAACCGCCTCCTGTAGATTTTAAAAGTCTAGTGGTTGTATCAGGCATTTACAAGTTGATATTTTGGTGCAACAAAAATCACAATTGTAACAGAACCTAAATATCTATATAAACCCCCTTCAAACCCATATGAAGGATCCCAATTTTTGAAGAGAAGTTATCTTATGTAGGTTTCAAATCATCATCATAGAAATTTTCTTGAAACTCTGAGTTGAAGTGCTACTAGACTCAACGTTGAGCGTCATCCACCCACTTCTATAGAGTGTAGAGAGGCAACAAAAGGAGTTGATCTTAGATTATATTTGATTGTGTATTTCAATTTTTGATTAATCATGCTTAGATTATGTTGTTTTTTAGGTGTAATACCCACCTCTTAGTTTTCTTTTTAGTTTGTGGATGCCAAACTCTTTTAGGCATTTTGATGTATGTGTGGTTATTTCAGTTGATCTTAAGGATACTTATGTATACGTTTCAATATGTTATTGATCCATTATTATCATGTTGTATATTTTGTGTATATGTGATTTAGGGTTATTTTATGATGCTTATGAATATGTTAGGATTTAATTTCAATTATGGTGTTCTGACAATACTGACCTTAGATTTATATGCACATTGATAATTGTGTTTTCATTACTGTTTGATGTGCTTGGTATGGTATGGGGCAGAGTCATACTTACTTTCTTCAGCAAGATCCACATGATAACCTGGTCTCAACCATTGTTTTCCATATTATATATATGCATGTATGTTCGTCTTTGTGATGACAGGTTTGTAGGTACTGGGCTACGTCTTCCTTGAATTGGCAGGAGTGACCATGCCCTATTGCATTAATCTCAATGGTAAGAGAGGGGAGATAATTTTCAGGTCCAAATCCTATCCTAAACCTAATTGTCCTAGTTAGTGGACAAGTATCCGTATTGGCTACCTTACCAAATTCGTATATTTGATAGGAATTCGTGTATCCCTTTCCTAGTGTATGTTTGATTTTTGCTTGTTCTCGATTTCAGGTGCTTGATGTGATTATGTGTGTGTTATATTATGTTATTTGTTTAATTGAATATTATTGCAATTAATTATTAAATA
>MU223951.1:1519343-1533579 GCA_018584345.1 Thuja plicata
TATATATATATATATATATATATAGTTTTATTTTAAAATTGGGAAATATGTGTAAAAAGGGGATTGTGTTCTTTATAAAAGATAATTAATATTATTATTAATTTATAAATCAAGGAGGATTTATTCTTTCAATTATTATTTTATTAATTGTTCATTATCAGTCGGAGATCTCTATGTTGTTAACTAGTTAATAATAGAGGTAGTATTGGACAACTTGTGTTAATGCTTATGTTGCACCTAGGTATTTAATAACTTTATAATTATAACTAAAAATTGGTAATTAATCCCTAGATGTAATTATATGCGGAGTTTATAAATAAATCTATAGGATATGTTAACATTTATCATTATGGAATATTTAGTTATTGTTGGATAGTAATTTTAGTGAGTAAATGAATTTACATGGTTAAGAATTATAGATTTGTTTATTCTTTCGTTAACATTGTAATTAATTTAATGCATTCTGAATATGAGAATTATTGTACCATGATGTGCTTTGGGTGTGTGTTTAAATGAATTTAATGTTCTCCTATGTTATCATGCTTTCGGGTATTTGTTGGGTTAGATGACCCTCGGACTTAAATCCAGAGGTTTTGGGATTGTACTTTCTGCATGGTATCTTTTATGAAGTCAGATTGTGTTTATATGATGATGTCATAGTCTTGATTTATTAGACCCAACTTGGTTTAGTTTTGATGTGTTGTTCGGTCCTGTGAGGACACTATGGATGTTTTAGGGTTATTGAGAACCTATGTGCACCTGGATGTATAGGATGCAATTTGAATTATGATTTATTCTTTATGATTCTTTTTGTGAACCTAGGGTAGGTTACCTAGTTGTATGATAGGAGGTGGCTTGCAATAAGTACCAGAGCCTACAAATGGCTGCTAGGATTTTACTTATTGTAAGTAGTGGTAACAAGTGATAACATAATTAATCTAATTAGGCTGACCTAGTATTAAACTAATAAGATTAATGCCTCACCCATGCTTAAGTGCTAGTATAGGCTAAGATGGAGGATGAGATGATGCTTGCCCCCTTTCGAGGTGCGGGTTCAGACATCATTAGTGATCTTGTTTGTTTGAAAGGTCATTAATGTCGTGTATGGTCACTTGGGTGCTAGAATCCATTAAGGGATTGTCAGGACTTAACTCAAGGGTTAGACGTACATGATGACACCTTCCTATATACAGCTTAGGTTATCCTACGTGTGTCAGTTACCTCTAGTGTTGTTTAGTATTCCTTGTTATGGTTTAGAGTGCTTCGAGGAGCTTCCTTTGGATTGGAGTATGAGGTCATGCGTACCTTATTTGCATTCTTGTTGTTTACCCCGTGTGATGGGCCTGTTACTATCTCCTCAACACGGTGGGAGTGGACCTTTGGTTCCACGTGGTCGGGTGGTAGTGATTCTTATTACGATTGAGATTCTGACGGATTCTTCTTCATGCTTGGATGTTCCTTATTGCAGTTTCATCTTCCTAGTCTTTTGGAGACTTGCTTAGTTACTTGAGATGTGTTTTGTACCATATGTATATATTGGTTATCATCCCTTGGAGAATGCATTGTATCGTTCATTATGTATTATTACATACCCTGTGACTTGTGCAGTGGATTTTGATTAGGTAGTATACCTTATGGTATTAGATGTATATGTAATCTTGTATTATGAGATGTATGTTATTGGATTCAGATTATGTAACCTTTATGTCAGTTATTTACATTTGTTAATCGTAAATTATTATATTTAAGTAATTCTACATCAAGGAACCCTCGAGGAATGTTATCTATGTATGAGTTGTATTTCATGTATCTCATGTACTTCATTGTGTTGCTTCCGCATTATTATTAATATTGTTTGTAAACATTAAAAAAAAAAAAATCCCGTGAACTTAGTGTCATGTTTAGGTTAAGTTCTCCTGGGTTCCCTTACGGGGCATTACATTAGGGCTATTAATTATTAATAGTTTATTTGTTTGAATACAGTGCTACTAACTATTTTTTTGAGTCTTGCAAATTTTTCCTACATGCATTTGGTGAACCCGACGTGAACCTATAGCCCAAGAAGTGGTTGAAGAGAACCTAAATTTTATTTTCGGTCTTGGTCGTACGATCAAGATTTTTTAATTATTTTTTGTTTTTTAAGTATTTTGCAACTAATAATTATATTTCACAATTGTTGATTTAATGTCGTATTTAATATCTCTATTTTTCGCAATTGTATGATAATTTTTCAGAATTGACTTCATTGTATCACAATTGATACAACATTTTGCTTAAATTATTAACTTTGTTTGCCACATTTGCAAGTTCTTTGTTGCAATCGACTAGGAAGTTATCACAATCACTTATGTATTGTACCACAATTGAATAAGTCTACTACAATTGATTGATAAATTTATGTAGTTAATTTCTAACAAAAAATTAACATGCAATCATCCTGAGGTATTTTTTTGTTTACTTTTCTGACTGTGCAGGAAAATATGATGTCAAAAGAAAAGAAGGTTGTCATGCGAATTCAAGGCTTTTAATCTAGGAAACAACTAAGAAGGAAGATTGCCCACTATCTGCGATAGGAAAGTGTTGTTGAATCAATTAGAAGGGAAGAAGAAAGTAACAACAAGTATATAGACACTCTCCAGAGTTTTCAAAATAAATATAATCTTGTTTTGAATTTCAATACTCTTCATCAATGTGGTTTCTAGATTAGAGATTTTCTTGACTACTAATCACTGCTCTTTAGTTGGTGGTTTTATTGGGAAAAAAGAACGCCTGTCAAAGGCCCCCTTTCTCCAAAATCTTTTTAGAAACTTATGATAGTTTGCATGTAGGTTGGGTGAGGGCTAAAATAAAAAAATCTTTCTTTCAATTTCTTATTTCTTTCTATGTATGCTTGTTAACTTAGGCACACTTTAGTTTTGGGCTGTAAAATGAATAATGTGTTTGCATTTCACACTTCAATTGGTGCATAATAATTAAACATTTATCTTATGTATCTAGAATGCTTGTGCATGTATAGAGTGGTCCTACTACTAACACACATTATCCTCTGCCTTGGCTGTCACGGTCCTAGGTTCAAGAGAAAAGTTGTAACAACACTCAAGTTTTTCTTTTTTAGATCGAACTAGTATTTGGTAGGAAAATAGGTACTCACCCAAAATAATGGTTCAAGCGACACTCCTTTGGTCTTTTAAATAAATTGATGTTAGCACTTTGGTACACCCCATAGTTTCCCTAGTACCTAAATTCATGTGTGGTATATTAAAATTCTTTCCTTTACAGGGAGATGACTGGGAGTGTGTCGCTCGATGGCATGCAGAACCCCAAAGGTACCCCCACTACAAACTAATTGTTTTAGTAGCCAAAAATCCCTCTACTTGATGATACAGAAGGTCAGGGACCAGCCAAGACACCCAACATTATTGTAATTCATAGTAGAGATAGTTGTTCCTTGAGAAGTGACGCCCCTTGGAATATGAAGTTTGATGTGCTTGAGAAGTGAGTGTACTATAAGGAGGAGCTTGTGCCTCTAGAATTCTAGGCTATCCACTTTGAATAAGTGTAGCTAGATTTAATCCAACTAGTGATTCAACAAGTAGTGTCCTAACCAGCCATAATATTGTACTTGTGTGTTGCATAACATAGAATAAATAAAAACTCTGTGATTGTTGTGTTTTTTGTGTGTTTTCAAAATGATACATTTTACATTCAAACACAAACACTTTTTGTCAAAACATTTTCAGTTAGTCAACAACCTAACCATTCAAAATATTCAACTCAAAATCTGTTAAATTGTCATCTGAAACTAGCAAACAAGCAACCTTTTCCACATGTTTCATGATTCTCTTAGTACCAATAAATCAAACAGGATCATACCAAAGTATTTGACATTAAGAAACCTCTCTTTTAGGCTCAGTAATCATTTAGGGCTGTCAATCTAACCAGTCATACTAGACCTCCTTTGATCTCTCCATCATCATTCTTATTAAAACAATCAACCTTGACTCCATGCTTCATCTAAAGCTAGAGTCAAATCAACATCAAACCAATTCATCCCTGAGATCAAGATAAATAAAACTCTCTCCCCAAGATTATAATGTCTGAATAGGAACCAAAACCTTTTAGAAGAGGTATCACCTTATTTCTGGACACATCAATAATCACATTGTATCTTGTTATCAAAGACTTTTTTTTAAGATGTCAATCCTATACCCTTTTGGTCAGATACCAATATCTTGATCTCTAACAAGGAATAACCTAGATGACATGTACGTCAACTATTTTCCTCAATAGGAAGAGCGAAAAGCTACCAACTACTATGATAACATAGACCCTTTTTTGTATTCAGAGAGTTTCCTTGAGATGGTGCAACCACATGCTAATCCCTCTATGCTTCATTGTCCTCAACCTCGATATCAACAATCACAAAATATCAATTCCTTACTGTAGTCTAGATCTCAATATCAAACCTACAACAAATCATACATGCCTACATCACAACCCCAATATCAAAGTCATGCTAAGGTAGTTTCTACCAAGAAACAACCTAATATTGGAAACATACCACAATCAAAAATTAATATCCTCATGCATAAACTTCAAGAGATGCAAACTCAGTTGCAAAATCTTCAAAATCAGTGACAACCAAAGTCTTACACCACAAAGGACTTATATCCCTACCCTATTTATCAATCAATCTATATGCCTCTGATCACATCACATGTTAATGAACATCCTATTATTTCCTCAAATCCACCACCAAGGATTTCCCAAACAAACATAATTTTAATAATATTTCATGCTTAGGACATAAATAAAGCATAACCAATAAGAAATCTATTGTAAATCATGTTCATTCAACAAATAACTTACAACATGCAAATGTCAATGTGGTATCACCAAAAAGATTGCCCAAACAACAAAAATACCAATCTAAAGCTTTCAAGTGCTTCAAAAATTGGTTCACACACATGAACCTATTATTGAGTAGGATCAAAATCATCTATCCATGTCTAGAAATGGTACATTCCAAAACAATCACACTAATGACACATTTTCTTCCCATGAAGAATTTTTCCCTCAAGAAACGTCCATATTTCCCATCAGTCCTTCATCTCCTGAAGCATCACAAGAGAAATCTTAGCCATTTATATTGAATGATATATCAGGTGATGGGACCTCCCAATGGCTATCCAAAATTCAAACTCAAACTAATACCTTTCATGATAAAACTCCCTTTGACAATTTATAAATTCTAGATCCAATGCCACCATATACTCCATTCCCAAGAAAAACCATTTCAAATAGTCCAATCCTCCAACCTCCTTTTCCACATGTCAAGACATTGATTCCTTCCATGAATCTCCCATATATATTCCAATTGATACCCCATGTCATGAGGGTGATGTAAAGCATGAAGAACAAGTTCTAAATAAAATCATGATCAAGATTGCAACAATGACCAAACCTATCCATTTTTTTACCAAGAACCCATCCTTCTGGAGTCTCATGAATATTCTACTATCCTTGTCCATCCTATCCAAGATGATCCTCTTCCCTCTTAAGTGAATAATGTCCTTCCAAGTCTGATTGACCTTCCATTTCCTAATCAAGATCATGTCACCCCTTCCATTCTTCCAAATGATTCAAGTCATAGCCAAGATCAAACCCTTAAAATGGAGTCTGGTGGTCCTCTTCCAATTCAAGATCAAAATGTCCCTTTACCTTAATATCCCTTACAAGATTTCCCCATACCTTTTAATCCTCCTCAAGATTCCCACATCCCTCCACCTCCATGTCCTAATACTCCCAACCCTTCAAAAAGATCCTATCCTACAAAATGATATTGTCATTGCTCCTATGCCACCTCAAGATTCTATTATCCTTTCTAGTTCCGTACATGATCCCAGCACACCTATGCAATTTATTCTTGAACCTTTTATATATAAAATATTTTCCTACATTTCCATCTAGTCTGGTCCACTCCATGATCCTATCTATCCTCCAAAATATATCATCATCCCTATAACAAAATTTAATAATTACCCCCTACATATAAACTTGGTTCATCCACTTTCATTCAGGTCGATATACTTCATGATCCTATCATGCCTTACATACCTCCTTCACCTCAAAATGGACTTGCATCTTGATATGAAAGTAACAAGTATCCCTTTTCTAATAAGGTCTTCCAAATCATGCGCTATCAAGGAAAAGGTTTGGGCATCCATGAACAAGGCATATTGGAACCCCCTTATATAATACATGGCTCACACTCAAGATGTTGGTACCATTCATAGATCCTACATTCCAATGCATGTCCTCATGAATCCTCCATATCATTCTTATCCATCCATAAATCCCAATACCTTTGGAAGCAATTTGGAAGCCAAGCCTAAAAATCATAAGTTCAAGAATCCACATGTAATCAAGGATCAACATGTCCAATATTATGAACATGTAAAATACAAAGAAAAATATGATCCCAAAGAAAAAATAAATATCCAAAATGCCACAAAGTCCCATCAAATAAAAATAAACCTCAAAGATAATTTGGGTTCCTAAAACCCTCACTAAATTAAATGTGTTCTAAAGCATCACAAGGAAAAGAAAAATCAAAGAAAATGTGGATTCCCAAGTCACTCATACAAGACTTGCATACTAAATAAAAATCAAAGTTGGAATTGAAGCTGCCAAAGGCTTCCTCCAACCCTCCTTCCAAACATCTTCCACCATCCCCTTCCAAATCCATCTTGGTTCCTTATGTTCCAAAACCCATATCCCCTTCTCCATCAAAGTATCAAACTCCAAAGTCCACTTTACTCCAACATCAATCTTTCCTCCATCAATCCACCACCCCTCAAGGTGTGATCCAATGTTGATATTGACAACATTTTTAACCCACCCATACAAAAGGATTCCAACACCCCATCCATTATCCACCACCTATTTTCCATCATTTCATTCCTCTTGTCCAATACTATGCATAAACCATTACCCTAGTCCATCTTCATCCATTTAATCCCCCTTTTCTATCACCCTATCAACATCTTTGAGCATACCTTCAATAGACATGGTCTATTATATCACATCTTTCAGGGTACAATTTGAAGAACACGATTCTTGAGTCCTTCCTCCATATCCTATCATGACTCCATTCTCTTCCAAAAAGTCAAAAATACAAAAAATAAAAAATATTCACCTTGATGAAAACCTAGAAAATAGGCGTCTTGCATGAAAAATAAAAATTTTAAAAAATAAAGAAAGAAAAAAATATCCACATTGATGAAAACCTGGCAAACAAATGTCTTGCATAACATTAAAAAAGAGTCAAAAAAAAGAAAGAGAAAAATATTTGTCCACTCGTGAAAACCTTACAAATAGGTGCTTTGGGCAAGTACCATGATGAAAACTTGGCAAACATGAATCATGTGTAATTTATAAAACTCTTGCATTCCTTAGTTGGGGGAAGGTTTAACCCATGTTATCATATCATACCCCTGTCATGTCCTTCATTTTCCTATCCATCATTTCCTCTATTATCCCTTCATCTCTCATATCCATTATCCTACCATGAATCCATGTTCCCCTTTTTCCATCTTTTGATCTTGGTATCCTATCTAATTCCCCTTATACACATTCCTCTTGTTTCATGTTGTCCATATCCATTACCTTATCCACATCATTTTTCCCATATTGCTTCCCTGATCGCAACCTTCATTCCATATCCATTATCATGTCCATTCTTGATCTTGCTTGTCCTATCATTGTCCTATCTAAATCTCTATCTTGGTCTTGATAGAAAATAGGGACATAAATTCAAAACACGTTTTCAACATTCTCTTGAAATGTCCACTCTTGTGAGCCACATGACAATAAAAGCACCATATTATTACCTTATCTTGGCATGTTTAGTCCCTTGGCTTGTAAAAAATAACATTTTTTCATCTCATTAAATAGTCATATGAAGTCAAATAATCCTCGATACCATTATAAAGTTTACGTCATCCTTCCTCTATCCATTGTCACTCCATTGGCCTATTCATCCATTCACAATGTCCCTACCTTTCTAGACACTGGAGGCAAACAAATACATCTTGCGCGAGCAAAATGTCCTAAGAAAAATCTTTTTTTTTTTTGCATAAAGTCCTGAAAAAAAATCTAAAAAATTGAATAAGGTTCTAAAAAAAAGTTCAACAAAAATCAGATAACAACTTGAAAAAATGATCAAAGTATCATAAAAAGACCTAAAATAATCCAAAAAAATCATAAAACAAAAAAATCACCTAGTGTAACAATGTTTGGGTGTTTGTGATAAGAGCCTTCACATCAATATAGTTATGATACGTCATACATACCTAGAATCCATATATATGAACCCTACAATGCACCAAAAATATTGCAAAATGTCTAGAAGAAAACAATAAAAAAAATCAAAACATATCAAAATCCTTGCAATAATATCATCTTTGTCACGACAAGAAAAAAGTGACAAACATCAACATCAATCCAAACAATGATTAGTAAGGGTATTGACAAGGTCAATCATGTCAGTCTATTATCGAGTTATCATTTGCAATTATGTTCCTATGATCCTCAAGGATACCACTGAGTGGCGAGAGTGGTCAGGATGGTTCATGATCTTGTTTTTTTTTGTTATTTGTTGATTGTTTATGTGAAGTTCTGGGATAATAATGTTTGGGGTGTTTGTGATAACAACCTTTACATCCATACAGTTGTGATATGCCATACATACCTCGACTCCAAACATATGAACCATAGGATGGAGTAAAATATTTATTATTTTCTATTTTCTTGTTACAACATCTAAATCATAGCAGTGTTCAATTAGTCAGTATTTGGATGCTTTTGCATCTCTTTCTTTTCAAATAAGGTCCATTGATGATATTGTTGGAAATTTTATGCAACGACTCAAAATCAACACCTATCTTTATTGGAACTCATTCATTCCTCTAAACTAATTCATTCTTCTTAGTAACATTCTTCTAACTAATTTAGTCAGTCCAAAGGTCACGTGCTTAGACATATCATTCATCATAGGTTTTGCATACTTTATTAATATTGCATGAGAAAAATTAAAAAAACATATAAGTGCATCCATACATTATCATCTAGGAATTATGTCATTATTACATATGTCATTATTGCATAATATAAGCATATAATCAATTTCATACATCATCATTATAATAAAATAGGAATCATTCATGTCATGGTATATAGAAATCACAACATCATCATAATATTTGTACATCATGTCATCATAGAGAAAATCATATAAACACATGCATATACTCATCATATAGAGATGCATGACATAAGAAAATGCATACAAAAATACACACAATATGTCACAAGACAAATCATAACCCCACCAAAAGGTGTATCTTGTATATATCTCATAAAATGTGTCTGAGTATAAAAAGAGCTCGCAAGCTCAACAAAAATAATAAGTGCATATAGAAAAATAATATAATAAATAGAATGTGTCTGATTTAACTCAAGTGGTACTACCTCCACCCTCTAATATGTTAGGTCTGGGTGTTGGCATAGAAGATCCTACCCTGGTCTATCCAATAGGAGCATCCACATCTTCTTATGTTACCCTTGCTTGCTTTAGAACTCCTCCACTACTTTGAGATCTATGTGACCTCTTTGATCTCTGGGAGGTGGTGTAGTGGGGTATTCTCTTTTCTAATGGAACTGCATACTCATAATGACATATCTAGTAGTTGATCTCCCTCTCTGCATCTTGCGTAGCATCTCAATCATGTTCCTTCGAATCTACGCTTTCTTGGTAGAGCCTATTAATGGCTCCATGTAATATAACATCCAAAATACTAGAAATAAAAGCTTTGGCATCTCTCTCTCTCTCTCTCTCTCTCTCTCTCTCTCTCTCTCTCTCTCTCTCTCCCTAGGCCTTGTCCTACTCCATCTAACCTATCCTACTCTCCAAACCAGTAACCCTTGAGTCATTCTACCAATTTTGCATCTATATTATTGTGGCTCTCTCCTCTGCCTCCCCTACGCTAGTATGAGCCTTCATAACCATCCTCAAGGCTCCCTACAACTTTCTCTCTAAGTATTTAGCCTTGTCTCTCAATCTGAGAACCTCATCTCTATCCTCCTCTCTCCTCGATGCATCTCTATAATCCTCCACCTCTCCCTCTGCCACATACATGGCCGCCACCTCCTCAACACCCCTATCTCAATAATCTCCATCATCATCATCATCATCACTATTATCACTAGTAATCACATCACTATCAAAATATGAGTACGATGATGATGAGGATCCCTCTCCTTCCTCCTTCTCCCTCTACCTACTCTAGGGCATCATCTCCCTTACCCTTGCACTATCTAACTCTCCTCATTACCTGAGCTCCCTCATCCTCCTTCTCTCCCTCCTCCTCATCTATAATAATCTAACAGATGCCTAAACCTCCTCTCACAACCCTCCTCCTCCATCCTCATCTCCATCTCCATCTCCTCCACCACCTTTCTCATCTCTCCCACCTCTTCTACCTCCTCTCCTCCAAAAACCTCCTCTCCCACCTCTCCCCTACCTCCTCCCCTCCCCTACGTCTATCATCCCCTCCTTGTAGTGGTCTCTGCATAAGATGACCAACAACAAGAACCACTAGATCTAATAAAAGAATAGGCCTATGAGTGGTCCACCAAGAATCATATTGTGTCATCATCCCTACATCCACTATAGTCGATCTCTAGTCCCATACTACTAGCCTCATGACATAGAACTCTGTATGTGTGACATCAGTCAGAATAATTTACCCCCAAATAGGAACATCTCACAACCTACGTGAAAATAAAGCATAGGAATCACTGACATTTTGTAACTCCCCAAACTAACGAAGAACCCTCTTAGGGTTATGCAAATTGATCATATGTGTGGAATCTATAGTCCACCCAATTAGGAACCTCCTCTGATGACATACTAAAAGGTGAGAATCCTCACCTACCTAAACTAGACATGACCTATATGACCTCCAAATTAAATAGGGTAACAAGTCTAACTATTATCTGTTAGTAATAGCTGAGAGGGGGGGTGAATCAGTGGCCTCAAAAATTAATCCTTAAATCAACCCTTTAAACTTATAACCAGAAATTATGTCTCAAGTTATCTTCTATCCTACAAGATGAATGCCTTGAAATACTTATATCAATTTACTACTTGTCAGATTGCTTTTTTAAATCTTCTTCTATATTATTACCGATAAGTAGTCATCTATTTACCGAAATATAGTAAATATGCAGAGTATATCAATCAATCTAGAATTAACTATGTAAGAGACAAAACAGTAAAGAGATGAATCATACACACATAACACATGGATTTTTAATGTGGAAACCCTGTTAAGTGAAAAACCACTGGGACCGGTACCCCAAATTTTCACTCTTCTAAAGTAATCCCTTGTTAAGAGCCAACCTTGTTAAAGGTTACAAACACACTGTTAGGTGTGACCTTGTTAGAGGATTTAGAAATAGTTTGTCAACTATTATCTGGCATCTAATGCTACCATCCTTGATCAAAAACTCACTTGGCCTGTCAATAGGTATCAGGCATATCCAATGCTACTTTTGTGATCAAACTTTTTGATACTCCTTGGGATGTATCTCAATTGAAAAAGATTTTTAAGTCCTGCTCGGTTAAGAGGCTTATATGCTTCAATGGTTAAACTAAAACACTAATGATGTGTTCATATATACAACTCAATTGCAGATTTTCAGATCTATTGTAGGTCCATTACTTCACTGATCAATATAATCAACTATATACCTTTGCTCCACACTTGTTCTTCTTTGTGATGCTTGTCTCACTATTCGTTGGTGTCTGCAGAATCTAGTTCTTCCTTTAGCTTGTTGATCAGGACTGAAATGAAGACTTTCTTCTCCTTCATATTTTCTTTAGCATCTTTCCTTTTCTCTTGTTTACCCCACAATTCGTAATGAATTGAGTTTGTCTATATATAGACATGATTTCCTCTTTTCTTGGCTTTCTTGATTCTTGGCATGTTCCAAAATTCTTGCCAATAGATTTAAAGAAAAATCCTGATTTATCTCAAAGAGATCTTCTTGCCAACTGGACAAATCAACTTTAAATCAATTACTTATCTCTGGCTTTATCTGGATGATTAAAACAATGATAAGTATCTGTTAACTCTGTCTTTAGCTTCTTGACAACTAAGCATTTTGTTATTTTTTGAACTCTTTATTCTGTCGGTCAACACTTTAGTTAGCCATCGGTGATAAGTGACTATTTCGTCGGTGTGACTTCAGTTGTCATTGGGATCTCCATCCTTTTTTTCCTCCATCGGGAAACACTGAAATTCTTTCCGTCAGGTTACTCTGTGTTTTTCTCATCGGGCAACACTATAACTCTTCTCGTCGGTAATGCTGTGCATTTCCTCATCAGGAAACACTATGACTTTGTTCTTTTACTCTGACCATAGGGTGCACTCCGTCAGTGTATACAGTCACTTAGTGAATACTTGACTTGTATGCATTACTGATATCATAGCCTTGATTCATGAGTTCTTTGAAGTCTTTTGGCAGTATTTCCATGACCATACAGATTACATTAAGTTGACATCAATGAAAATACAATACATTAACTGATTTAATACCTTGCATGATCATCAACTTAACATCTTCAAACATTCAATCAGTTACATGTCATCAATCACTCCCTTGGAATTGATGGCAACACACTAAATTATCATACTATACTATTGCTAATAAAATATGAAATATATAGTTTCATCAAGATTTTCTAATGTAACTAATACAAATGTTTGTATATCGGTAAGCTCAAATAGATTTGATTTGATTCTTGCAGCTTTCTCTCTGTCTTCAATCCCTTCACTAGATAGATGTAGAAATTTTTGATGTGATGTGTTCTCCTTCTGTGTCAATCTCTCTCCCTTTGTCT
Organism: Thuja plicata; assembly: GCA_018584345.1. NCBI lineage: Eukaryota > Viridiplantae > Streptophyta > Pinopsida > Cupressales > Cupressaceae > Thuja > Thuja plicata. The sequence goes on from MU223951.1 coordinate 1,532,311, forward strand.
ATTCTTCTCTTTTTATGTTTTCTCTCCCTTTCTATTTGCTTCTCTCCCTTTCGATAATCTCTCCCTGAGATGATAATGGATATAATCTCTTCCTGAGATGATAATGGATAAAATCTCTCCTTTTGATAGCAATCCTAAACAAACATTTTTGCAAACACAGATTTTGCAAAATAAGTATTTGATAGCAATGTCAAATAGATCCTTTTTATCCATAATATATTCCTTGAATTTTCCAATCCATCGGTAATAACTCTGGTGCTTGGAGTAGATAAATACCTTGATGTGTATAGATGTATCATTGAGTTTCATCTCTCTGCTTGCATCAACATGAATGATATTCTGATAATATGTAGGCTGATGCAACCTTCTACTCAACTTATTGACAAGTAGACAAGGGTCTGACCCCTAGTCTCTTTCTCAAGTATTCAAATGTATCCTTGGGAAGTGACTTGGTGAAGATATTGGCCAATTGTTCCTTTGATTGCACATACTCAAGTATCACCTCTTTTTCCTGAACTTGTTCTCTCAAATAATGATACTTGATGGAAATATGCTTTGTTTTAGCATGCATGACTAGATTTTTGGAAATGTTGAAGAATTTGATAACCATCAAATCTACCCAAGAAACCTGCATGCAAAGCTGTTACAAAGAAGAAGAAACAGACAGAAGAGAGAAGACAGAAGAATGGCTATGGCGGTCGATAGGCCAGAGACTGAAAAAGTATGTTGCAAGAAATAATCTTCTATTAACAACAATAATGAAATTACAATCTCCTTGATGAATTACAAAGCGGTGAATCCTTATAAAGGATACCGAAACCCTAAAAGGGAAACTAATAGGAAATAGAAACTTCCTAAGTCTAACTTAAGCTAAGAGTAGATAACTAATAATTAACTGATTTAATTATTAGCAATACTCGACTACTCTAACACCCCCCCTTAAGTGTAACTTAGGGAGAAGAAAAAAAGCTAAACTACTGCAGAAAGCAGGAAAGATGGGTCCCGGCAACTAGGCCTGATCAGGTACCCAAACAAGAAAGCAAACAAGATGAAGAAAACCTTCAATCTAGAGAAAAAAAAGGTGTCCCAGAGAAAGGAACAAGAATAGAGCAAGAAGCATCTCCGAAGCATGTTTGAAAACTCTGTCAGAAGATACTGCTGGAACCCCCACTGAAGTGCATGACCAGGTAGAGAAGAAAAGTGTCTGAAGAGCTGATCAATCAAACCAGGAAGCAATAGAACCAACAGGTGAACCCCCCCATAATGCTG
>MU223951.1:1548005-1588494 GCA_018584345.1 Thuja plicata
TCTGCACTTACACACACTTTTGAATTCGCAACTTGATCTTTCATATATACCTTTCAAGTTATCAAGTCGGCCCAATTACAAGTTACAATTAATATTACATTGGTCGGCTGCATATACAAGTTTTAATCAATGAATATTACATTAGTCGGCTGCATAAACATTTCACTGATGCTCGGTGAACACTGCTGATTCTGCGAAAATCCTTCGGTAACCGACTGAACTCGGTAAGTACTGCGAACTCGGTAAAGACTATCTTTCCTTCACATATTCTTTGATGACCAACTGAACTCGGTAAAGACTGACTTTTCTTTGTTGACCGAGTGATCCCGGTAGTAACTAACTTCTCGATATAGTATTCTGGAGTGCTCGGTAGACTCTGTAAATAGCTTTTCTTACTGACTGAGCTCGGTGGACTCTGTCAACTGCCTTGCTGAACATTCTGAGCTCGGTAGACTCTGTCAGATGACTGATATAACATTCTTTGCTCGGTAGACTCTGTCAGATGACTGATATGACATTTGTGTAACATCAAAGACAATACACAATTAAACAACTGTATCCAACAAATAATTAATTAATATTATTTAATTAATTAACCTTAATTAATTAATCTTTATTACTTACTTAAATTCAATTTCTAAACTCCCATAGTGTAAATAATTACTTTTAGTTATTTCAATTAACTAATAAATTCCTTTAAATTAAATTAATTTCAAAAATTAATTTAATTTCATCTTGATTTTAATTTCATTTAATTTCAACTAATTTCATTTAATTTTATTTTAATTTCAAACTAATTCCATATTTCCCAAAAATGAATTTTTAATTCTAAAATCTTCAAACATCTAAAAAATCAATATTTATGAGTTCTCAAAATTCTAAAAATGCAAAAATTAACTTTAAATAAAAAACCATTTCAAATAAAAAATACATTTTAGAAACTAATATCCTTGAAATCAAAAAAATCTTCTTATCCTCATCTTCTCTCCTATTTCCTAAATGAACTCTTTTCTTTTGAGTTCAAATTGGAAATCGATCTTCATTTTTGGAAGGTTACTTAAAATCTCTCAGTTCCTGATTATCTCAGCCACTCATTCTAATTTTTGCAAATCAATATCGATCGTCTGTTCGAACTTGAATATCTATATAAACACCCTTCAAACCCATATGAAGGATCCCATTTTTTGAAAATTATTTATTTTATACATGTTTCAAATCATCATCATAGTAATTATTCTCAAAACTCTAAGTGGAAGTGCTACCAGAACCAACACTGAATGCCATCCACCCACTTCCATAAAGTACAGAGAGGCAATCAAAGGAGTTGAGCTTAGATTAGCTTTGATTTTGTATTTCAATTTATGATTAATCATGGTTAGATTCTTTTGTTTTGTAGGGATATTAATTATTAATAGTTTGTTTGTTTGAATACAGTGCTACTAATTAGTTTCCTAAGTCTTGCAAATTTTCTCTACATACATAAATACCATTGAACTTTTAAACCATGTCTCCAAAGCCCAAAGTCTCATGCCAACTAAAATGAATGAAGCTAAGGACATTAATACCTTATTTCCAAAATCACACCATCTGAAACCATTATGCGGAGAAATGAAAAGCACACATTTTATAGATAGAATACGATCAGTCATAGTCACACTCAGACAAATATCAAATTCACTGCACCGCTCTTCGAACGACAAAAACTTGAATTTAGCAAATCCAATCTATGCTTAACAACATATCACATCACCAAAAAATTTGCAACATAAAGAGTATGTAAAGAAAATTTTGCATCATCACTGCATAAAGAGCATGTTTACATTAATGCAACATTATGTTGACATCAATGACAACCATACTAAAATATCTAAATTGAATCATTGTCTATCCAAACTCACAAATTCTAATCAATACTGCAACAATCTTCCCCTTTGTCATTGATGGCAACACATTAACAGCAAGAAATTTCTCTCTCCTTGAAATTTCTTCAACCACAAGTTCACTTTCCCCCTTTGACATCAATGGAAAAGGCCAAAGATGTAGTTCAATTACTCATTTTTCTCAACGCCCCCCGAGATGTATAATTCAGCTAACACCAATGCTTAGCTTCCCCTTAAAGGAAGCCACAATAATTAGTCCAAATAAAATATATTCTTGAAGTTCATTGGACTAATGCGTAACTATATGTATTTGGCTTTTATAAGGAGGAGAAATCAACCCTAGCTTCTTCCAAAGATATTCAAAAGTATCCTTAGAGAATGCCTACATGAAAATATTATTAATTGGTTCTTTTATAGGTACACACACAGGTTTCATCCAAAGTATATGTGTGCACCATGAAGAAACAACAATATATTCTATTTCTACCACTCTTAAACTTAGAGCTAACATCATAATTACTCAAATTACCAGTGAGCATAGGGTGATCAGTGTGAAGGAGGAAATTAAAAAGGAAGTTGTTGGTTTTTTCTCCTCTTTGTTTAGAAGAAGGACAACCTAGATGGTAATGATCAGAAAATACTATTAGAAGCTATCCCAAAGATTATTAATGAGATGCATAATAAATAATTGAGTGTTATTCCTTCTGGTAAAGATTAAGTAAGTTGTCTTCTCATTTGATGGGAACAAAGCCCTTGGTCCTGATAGGTATCCTATGCTATTCTTTCAAAAATTTTGGAACATAGTGGAAAATGATGTTTCTAGTGTGGTTAAGGAATTCTTTGGAAGTTGTAGATAGCTGAAGGAAATAAATGGTACCTTCCTTGTTCTTATCCCTAAGATTATTGCAACCAAGTATTTTGACCAATTTAGGCCTATAAGTCTATGTAACTCTTTGTATAATTTTTTTTCTAAAGTTCTCACATCTAGAATGATTTTCGTTCTCCCCCTTTTGATAGCCCCTCAATAGAATGGTTTTGTTCATAGTAGGCAAATTCTTGAGTCAGTTATTATGGTAAATGAAAACATCCTAGAGACGGCTGGTAAACAAGGCTATTCCTAAAGCTGGATCTCTCCAAGGCCTATGATTGGGTTGACTGGAGCTTTTTGGGGATGGTGCTAAGGAAATTTGGTTTTGGTAAACGTATTATTCAGATACTTCTTCAGTTGGTTTCTACTGCCTCTTTTATAGTTATTATCAACGGTACTGCCTCTAAGTTTTTTTAAAACTCTAGAGGTTTAAGGTAGGGAGACCCTGTATCACCTATTCTCTTCACCATTATGGCTGAATGTCTAGGGTGATACATGAATTTGATGGTCTTGAAGGGTTCCATTCAGGGTTTGAGACCTTCCTCTAACATTCTTATCTACTCGCATGCTCAGTTTGTGGATGATATTATCACTATGGGGACTTCCACCCTCTAAGAAGCCAGGGAAATGAAAATTACTCTTAATATTTACACCAGGGTAACTGGAAAGCTTATTAATTGGAAAAAAAACACTTTGTTCTGTATCAATACTCTGGAGACCAGACAACAAAATATTGCAAGCATTATGGATTGTAAAATAAGTAGCTTCCCCTCTTCCTACCTTGGTATTCCTCTTGGTTTGAAAGTTAGTGAGTCAATCTGGATTTCTTTGATTGATAAGTTTAATAAGAATATTTTTGGTTGGAAAGCGATTCTTTTATCTCAAGCTGGTAAAGTAACTTTACCAAAATCCACCCTTAAAAATCTGGCTATCTATGCTCTGAGCCTTTTCAGGGTCCCAACCAAGTTCTCAAAGAAGATTGAAAGTATCCAAAAAAGATTTATTTGGTCTGGTTCTGAGGAAATAAACTGAATCCCTCTTGTGGCCTGGGATAAGGTGTACAATCCTAAAAATTTGGGAGGTCTTGGTTTGATACCTATTAAGGCCATTAATTCTTCTCTTCTTGCTAAACAAATTTGGAGGATATATGGCGAGGAAAAATATTGGAACAAGATATGCAAAAAAAAAAACATATTTGACCAACAAAATTTAGATGACTTCCTTTCCAGTGAGGAGAGGATGGCCGGTTCTAATTTTTGGGACAAAATTAATATGGCTAGGGAAACTGCTGGTAAAGGGAAAAGATGGAGGGTGGGAAATGACAAAAAAATCAATTTTTGGGATGATACCCGGCTTTTGGATAAACCCCTAAGTACCATACCTAAGATTGTGAATCCTATGAATTCGTACAAAGATAGGTATGTGTTAAAGTGGAAGATTATTGGACTGGGAATGGCTGGGTGAACTTAACTGAGATTAGAACATCTTTGGTCAAAATTGGAAAAGTTTTTCTCACGTAAATTATCTGTGAAGATAGAGAGATGTTTTGGTTTGGGGTCCTACTCCTTCTGGATGCTTCTCGGTGGTCACTGCTAGCCACCTACAATTTGATGTTCCGAATACCAAACCCTTTTGGTCTAAGGCCTGGAATAATTATCTAAACCCCAAAATTGAAATTTTTTTTGTGGATTTTTATTCAAAATAAAATTCTAACTCTGGAAAATCTTATTAAACATGGTTTATATTTTCCCAATAGATGTTCTTTATGTTGTTCTGATGAGGAGAATACTAGCCACCTTTTCTTGCATTGTCCCTTTTCTCAGTAGGTCTGGTTTTTTATCCAGCAGAAGTAGAACATTTGCTAGGTTTTCCCATCATCTATCCAAGATTTCTTCCAGCAGTGGAAGTTCCCAAGCTCTAACGAGAAGGTGATTGTTTCTTGGAATTTGGTTGCTCCCCATGTGGCCTGGAATCTGTGTAAAGAAAGAAATAACGTCAAAATATTTAGAGAGAAGAAGGTTGTGCCTGTTGTGGTGTTTGAAAAGAATATTAGGGTATCTATGAAAAATTAATGCAAAGAGGGAACATCAACCGGAAAAGTGTTGATTTTTGGATTTTAAATGAGACTAAAGGTATGAAAAAAATTAGGAGAATAGTGTATGGGTGTCTCCTCCTAAGGGATGGATCAAAATCAACTTTGATGGTGTTGTGAAAGGTAACTCTGGCTAGGTGGGATGTGGTGGTATCATGCGATAATAATTTTTTAGCGACCATTTCTACCCCTTTGGGAACCCAGACTAATCATGTAGCTGAGGCTCTTGGATCTTTTTATAGTCTTAACTTAGCAAAAAATTTAAATTATAAAAACATTTAGCTTGAGGGAGACTCTATGAACATTATAAAATGTCTTAAGGGTGAATTTTCCCCTTCGTGGACTATTGGTAATGCCATTAAAAAAACTAATGACATTCTAAATTATTTTGATCAAATTCACATTTCCCATGTGTATAGGGAAAGTAATGGGGTGGATGACAGCTTGACAAACTATGGGGTTAATTCTGATGATGTCACGACATGGGAGAACTTCACAAATTTGAATGATGACATTAAAACCAAAATTAAATAATGACAAGATCAACAATAAGGTGGGCGTATTTTAATTTAATAGAGTTTAAGTACCTGAAGGCTACAGATGCAATATGTATTCATTGGAGAGAGAAGCATGAAGGAATATTTATTAATTATGGCTTTATTTCCCATGCTTTTTGGGTTGTTTTAGTCACTTCTCATCAGATGAATGTTTACAAAGGTTTATGCTCAAGTTTGCATTTTTCTGTGAAGAAATTTTTTAGACTGAATTCTAGTAGAATGGGAGGTGATCTTAAGTGTGAAGAGCCTGTGAATTGTAGGAAATTGAAAGAGGAGGATATGGAAATGGTATGATGTAAACTGAATAAAGGCAGTCTCACCCCGTATTTGGAGAAGCTTCATGGTTATGAAAAAAGTATGACTCATAAATTTTATGAGGGATGGCGTAATAATGTGGTAACCATGGATGGTAAGACAATTTCCCTTATGGTGGAAGTTATCGCCCAAATTACTAGTATCCCTAACCAATGTTTGAAATTCTATAGGAATCGAAAGATTTTAGACAAGGCTATGAAAAAAATTTTGAAGTCCAAAAAAGAGAAAGAGACTTTCATTGATGTGAAGGCTAATGGATTTATTGATGTCAGCAAGATTAAGAAAATTTGGAAGAATGTGCTAATGGTTATCATGGATTACATCACCCTGGATGATCTCTTCACAAGGGCGTAGTCTCACCACTTCATTCTATTAAATCACTCAAGGTACAAATATTTAAAACATTCCCTACTATTTGCATAGTTCTCTGCTTAAAAGTCTTTTTGAGCATAAAAATAAATTTAAGAAGCCTATTTTGCATGAGGGTTTGATTCTTTTGATCTATGAGAACATAAGGGATAATGTCCCGGAACCCATTAACAAAACCCTTGGTTCTAGAAAGGGAAAACAAAAAGAAGGGGAGGGTTTGGAAGACAACTCTAAGAAAGATGGGTTTAGCGCTACTAAGCGGGAAGATAAAAGTTGGAGCAGTGATAGTGATTTAGAAACTGAGGATTCCTATGAAGAGGATATCATTGTGGCAGAAAAGAACCCTAGTCACAATGAGGAAGAATATGATACAAAGGATCCTAGAGGAGATAATGATACTCAGGTTGAGGAGGAAGCCAAAAAATAAAGCAGTGCAATATTGAGAAGAACCATGATGAGGAAGATGTCAAAATGGAGGATATTGACCAGCCTCGAGGAGGGAAGAACAATGACCGTGACTCGGACAACGAGAAGGAAAAGTTGGAAACTGGGGAGGAAGCCATCAACATGGAAGGTACATTTGGTGAGAACATTGGCCATAATTCAAATAATTTATAGTACCTTATGGATAAAATTGTCTAGATTGCCACCATGGAGGGTCCTGACAGGGAGGAAAGCAAAGAATAGGAGGAAGTGCCCATTCTAGGTAACTTTGTTTCTGGGGTGATGCATGATGTTTTTATGTCACATGAAACTAAAGAAATATTTGAGGAGGAAATGAAGGATGTCAGGAATAGGAGGGTCATAGAGTCTTCTATTAAGCTTATCTTTGATTATTTCAATGATAGAGAGGAGGTCACCATTGGGGCTCTCCAAATGACAAAAGATGAAGCTCTATACTCTTTTGGGTTCAAAAAGTGGTGCTTTTAAGAAATTAAAATGCTCAATCTGAAATGCATAAAATTGGAGGCTAAATTTAATAAGCTCCAGGAACAGTTGGTTCGGGGAAGTAATGAGTAGGTCACTAATGAAATGGGGAATTCAATGGAAACTATCAAGGGTCAGATGGAAAAGATAGAGAACATAATTTTCAAGATTCCCTAGCATAGAAAAGATAGCATGGAAGATACCAGATCCAACCTTAAAGACCTAGTGAAGGTTCTGGAGAATGGGTTGGGGAATGCTGGAGACCACAGGGTTGATATACTAGAGGAAAGTGGAGGGTAGGGAAATAGAACTATGGCCAGTGTTAAAAAATACTCCCCGCGTATTAACAAGAATGTCAATGACTTCAAACCCATCATTGGGAGGATGGAGGAGATTGAAGACATAATGGATGATACTCTAAAGAGTAATCTAGTTTTGGCTGGTGCTGGAATCTAATCTAGGTGCTTTGCTAGGTGCTTCCTTTTTTGCTGGGTTCTACTGGTTGTTCTAGGTGGTTTTTGCTATCTTTTGTAGGGCTATTTTTTGCTCGTTTCCTTCTTTTTGGTAGTATTTCATAATGTTTATTCTACTTTTGCTTTGGTTGTAAAGGGTTTCAAGTCCCCTTCAAAACCTAATTTTACCTATTAATCAAAATAATATATTCTATTTTAGTAGTAGATAAAGACACTAATTCTCATTTCTTACTTGACCAAGTGACCAATCTAGGTCCAAGGAAAATTGCACCTCCACTTGTACATTTCCTGTCATCCACACATCTAGCCCAATCAGCATCTGTGTAAGCCATCAAAGTGAAGACTAATTTTTTTGGATACTATAGACCGAAGTCTAGTTTTGAATGTTCTGGGATACCATAGGAGTGCATACCAATTTAGCATTTTCTATTATGAATTTCTTTATCATTTCTTTGACATATTTTGATTGTGAAATAAAGATACCTTCACTTTTCTGATTAACTTGTAATCCCAGAAATAAATTCATTTCTACAATCATGGACATATCAAACTCTTTTTGCATTTCATCAGCAAATTTATGACACATACCATGATTTCCTCCAAAAATAATGTCATCCACATACACAACTACAATCAAAATATCATTGATTCAACCTAAAAGTATAGATTATTATCAACCATACCTTTTTGAAATCCTCGCTTCAACAAATAGCTGTCAAGACTTCCATACCAAGCTCTGGGAGCTTGCTTCAAACCATATAATCTCTTCTTCAACTTGCAAACCATGTTTAGATCATCTCATAGCCTGAAGCCTTCTGGTTTTTCTATGTATACCTCTTTCTTCAGTTCTTCATATAGAAATGCAGATTTGATATCTATCTGATATACCTTGAAGTCCTTGTGTGCTACAAAAGCTAAAAACATGTTGATTGCCTCCATTCTTCCTAAAAGAGCACAAATATCCTTAAAGTCAATTCCTTCCACATGTATATATCCTTTTCATACAAGTATATCCTTATTCCTTAATATGTGTCCATCTTCATCCAACTTGTTCCAAAATTCCCATTTTGTTCCAATTACATTTTTTTACGGGCTTGGGACTAGTTCATAACCGGTTCTTCATAATCTAATCTTGTTATTCTTGCATATATTTCATCCAATTCTTACCATTGCATGTCTCTTTTTTATTTAGTTTGATTCCTGAGATTAAGCATGTATTGAATTGTTCAATAGCTTTACTTCTTGAAATGACACCTTTGTTCTTGTCTCTAATAATCTAATTTTTTGAGTGATTACTCTACACATATCTAGGGTTCTTAGGATCAGTTGCTAGAGAAACCTTATCATCATTATGTTCTTCATTTTATTTAGTCTTCTCTTCTTCCTCTTGGACAATTGATTCATTTGATTCATATCTAGCTTCTATTTTCATGTTCTTTGGAATGTCTTGGTCAACTTTCACATTTGTACTTTCAACTATTTTTCTTAGCCTCTTGTTTTAGCATTTGTAAGATTTTTTTTAGTGGAATACCCAAGGAATACACCTTCATCTTATCTATAATACCTCAATCTTCCTAAAGATATTCTTCAGTGTTGCATTTGGAATATAAGGTATCACTTTAGCTCTAACTAAATATGGCCTAAATAATTTTAATGCTTTTACTAGTGCATAGGCCTATTTCACATTGATATCATATTTGAGTTCAACATTTTGGAGAGACTTTCTAAATAAAGCAATTGTCTTCTCATTTCCTTCCTCATTTTTTCTGTAACATGACAACAACAATTGTGTGGAAAGAGGCAAAAGAAAAAACTTGAAATGACTTGGAGAAGTCAGGTGACTTTAATACTAGAGCCTCTTTGATCACACTCTCAATTTCAATAAAAGCATCAAGTGCTTTGGATTTCCAATGAAGATTTTACATTTTTCAACATTTTGGAGATGGCCTTGACAATTTTTGCAAAATTTGTAATGAATCTTCTTACAAAGTTAATTTGTCCAAAGAAAGATTGAATAGGGTTTACTATTTTTATCTTATCAATAGAAGAAAAAATTTCTAGATCTATTTTCACCCCATTCTTAGATACTATATGGCCTAATAATTTTCCTTCTGTAACTCCAAAATGACACTTTTTAGGGTTCAATGATATCCTATATTCTAAGGACTTCAAGAATATCTTCTCAAAGTTATTACAACGATCCTGATCTTTCTTGGAGTATGCAATCAAATTATCTTTATATACTACCATAATGACATTTATTAGTTCAACAAATGCTACATCCATATCTCTTTGGAAAGTGTCTCCAACATTAGTCATACCAAAAGGAATTCTCACATAAACATATTTGCCCCATGGTGTAGTGAATGTAATTTTGTATTGTTTACATCTTTCACCTTTAATTGGTTATAACTTGAGAAACCATCCATCATAGATAACAACTCACACCCAATCACCCTCTGCAACAAGGCTTCCATGTTTGGAAGTGCATGGTTGTATTTCAAAGATAAAATTATCAAGTTTTTTAAATCCACACATAGCTTGATGTCTCCATTCTTCTTTCTCACTTGTATATAATTTGATACCCATGTATAATTCCTTATAAGTTTAATTATCCCCCCATCTCTTAATTTCATGAGTTCTTCTTGCATTTTTGGGGCTAAAGTAGGATTCATATGTATTTTCCTTTTTATGAAGGGTATAGCATCATGTTTCAAGGGTATTTCATGCTGAAACAAATTATCCTTCTATAAGCTTTTAATTTGTCATAAGACCATGCAAAGACATGTCTGTACTTTCTTAACAATGCTATCAAATTTTGTCTAATCTTTGTGGTGATTTTTCTTCCAATGTATACATCCTTAGGATCACTCTCTATTCCCAAGTTTATTCTTTCAACATCTTCCTTCTTGACTGGTGCAACCTTCATGTTAATTTTATCATTCTTATCAAACACTCTTTCTAGTGCCACCAGCCCCTTAGGAATTTTATTTGTCTTTAATTGCATTACCTCCTTCCCAAACATTGCTTCCTTCCCATCAAATTCCTCTACATAGGCATTGTAATCTATTTCTTGAGATTCATATTGATATTCATAGCGTAAGAATTTAAACAAGTCATGGTCATCTTCAAAAACTTGCCAATTACAAATATTATTAGGAATAAATGGTGTGGTTTTGATTTCAAATTTTGATATCCCACTTAGTCTTGCATCATTTTGTTTCAAGGAAAAATTAGCTAAGAGGTCTTCCATAATATTTTTTGAGCTATCAACCCAATCTACTGAAAAATGCATCAAATAATTTGATAGTGTCTAAGACTTCATTTCTATATTGCTTGAGTTTTTTGTGTTTAGTGATGTATTTAGATCTTATCTATGAAACAACTAGCTCTGAGTCTCCATGCACACTAAGTAATTTTATAGCATGTTTGGATTCCAAGTTCAATCCTAACAAGAGAGCCTCATATTCTGCCACATTATTTATTCATTCAAATATCAAGAGGAAAGAATATTTGAATGTATTTCCTTCTGGGGAGATGAACATAATTCCTGATCCATTTCCTTTTTTTCTTCACGCTCCATCGAAATACATTTTCCAAACTCGGTCTTGGTTCCTTTGTACATGAGTAGTAATAGGATATATATTCTTTAATTCAAGATTTGTTAATTAAACTGTGAAATTACCCAAATCGATAGGAAAAGAGAAAGTCATTTGATTGGGATCTACATATTCAATTATTTATGATGATCTAGGTTCTCTTTCCAACTTGAATTCATTTCCATTCACTGGTATGGTAGAATATGATAAGTCTATCTTGACATGACCACCCACAAGGCTTGACCATTGTCTAGACAAAAAAATTCCATAGTTTGGAGGAACGTCAACCACAGTAATATCTATCCTATAAGAGGCCTTTGGACAAACAAAATTTTGAGCTCAACATCTTTCGTTATACATGCCACAGGGACATACCTATTATCCATGGTATAACACTTTCCATAAGTAGTTTCAACCCACATTCCCAAATCCTTTATCACCTCAAAAGACATAATATTAACAACTTCTCAAGAATCAATCATACAATTTTTTACAAGCCTATTGTTTATCAACAATGTCATGTAAAATGGATCAACTTGAGAAGGATTTCTTGTTAATGTAGTTCCCAAGTATACAACTGGTATTATTTCTTCATCTTGTTTACTTTTTGTAGGGGTATCATATTTTTGTTCTTTAACCCACTCTTTAGGAACAACATATAACATCCTTATAGTTTTCTCCTGATATGCTTGAAAACTCATCATTTCCAACAAAGGTAAAAAAACCTTCATTTGTTGCAAAGCATTTGTAATATCAAATGAAGATGAATTGGTAACTTGTGTGGGCTTCACTATTAGTTTTCTCAGAGGTCTGATTCTTAGGTGGTTTTACCAATTTAGTACCATTATCTCTAGATTTTATTGTAGTTTTTTCTGTTGCTTGTTGGTTTTGGTGGCTGGTCCCTTCTATTTATGATAATTTTATTTTATAAATAACCCAACAACATTTCCTTTCTCTAAGTTTACAACTCTATTCCTTAAGTTAATAATTGCTCCTAGCCTTTTCTCCTCTCATTTTCTAAGCACAAAAATAGGAGACAAAAATGAACATAATAAATAAGGACAATCCACACGAAGAAAGCACTAAAGAACTCAAGCATTCAACTCATCAAGGAGATCCACTGGTAGCCATTGAAGGATTCAAGCTCTATGGAGCCCTCTTGTTGAAGATTTCTCCATCCATATCCATTCAATTTTCTTCCTATTCCAAGATCCATTAAAGATTGGTGTTGAAGATCTAAAGGCAATTGATTTGAGACATCCTACATCCTACATCCTACATTCTACATCCATTTGGAGCATTCATACTTGTGGATCCAAGGATTCAAATCCTCCACATGGGTTTCAACATAAGAAAGGTGAATTGTTCAATTTACTTTGTTTATTACTGCAATTTCAATTCTATTATAAGGTTAATTCCAAAATATGGGTTTGACCAAGGTAAACCCCTCCCCCCCAACAAACAAAACCATTTTTCTTGCAGGTTCAGGTACGGAACAATGAATTAAAGAGAAGATTTGGATACCCTTTTCAGAAACATTTTGGGACCCGCAAATTGAATTTCTGTCAAAGCAACACAAGTCAAGGTTGACATAAAGGGGTCAAGGTTGAACTACATTTGGGTCAAGGTCGATCTGGAGAAGAAAAGGAAAAGATTTTCAGCTTTTCTCTATCTCTGTGTTTCTGTTCTAGATTTGGTTGCAAAATTTCTAGAAACTCAGTACAAATATCATAAAACAACAATTTCCAGATCTACTATACTTTGAGGTTAGTATTTGTCTTCAATTCATATCAATTAAGGTTTTAATCATTTTAGATCTATTATACACTCTCCTTCTCTCCCTCCTCAAAAACTAGGAATGTAAGGTTTTCCTCTTTCTTCTTATTTCCAATCGATTGATTCATTTGTGCATTGGCCATTTTCTTGTGGTTAATCAATTTGGATATTTCCATTGTAAATTTGGGGCTAGGAGGAGAATATTACCTTCCCAAAACCTTTCAAAATATAAGTTCATTCATCTTACAATACATCCACATTACACATTTTTATCGCTTCACATATTTATATCTTACATTTTGGTGAACACGCTTATGACAACTCTTTCTTTTGTGGTGTTAGATTTACATTTCATGCTAGATATTGCATGCATATTAGATTATCCTTATTATTTGTTCTTGCATTTAAATTTTCCTAATTTAGTTCATTTGCATTGCATTGGTGTATGAGCTTTACTACCTCTAGTCCTACTTATAATATCCCAGTTAGAATAAGTCACATACTTATGGGTTCCTTTGATCCCCGAGTCTTCCTCTCATTTCCTTATGGTCCCGGATGACAATTTGATCACTCATGATTCCAATCCTTCTAGGAAACATAACTCTTCTCACTCATCTCATGATGAGGATGATGCTTTAAGAATTCCTCCTGAATAATTCCAAAAACTTTCAATTGAACTTGATAAAATGGGAAATTGGCTTATTCAAGAAAACCATAATCAAGATTCTATTCAAGCTATAGAGGCCTTTAAGAAATTTCTTCATGATCGTGATCAAGGTATTAATATATTTCATGGTATCACTCATCTTGTGCATTTAAATGTCAAACCTTTAGCTCAAGAAGCTCAAGATCTAGGATTCACTCCTCTTGTCACTAGTGTGGAACCTTCTTCCATTCCTTTACCTAGTATTCCTACTTACACTCCTTTAATGACTACATCTCTTCCATATTCCAATCCTCTAGCTTCAAATCTTCCACTTCCATCTCTTCCTATGAGTGTTATACCGGTGTCTCTACCTACCTCACAACATGCTTACCATAGTGTTCCTTTTACCTATTCCAACCCTTTCCCAACTATGGTTCCAAGTGTTCCACCGATTGTGTCTTCCATTCCCGCAACTTCCTACACTTTTCCTAGTGTTCCTAATGTTTCTATGCCTCCTATTTCTTCTAATGATTCCACAATCATTAGTCTGACTCAAACTTTGTCCTCTTTACAACAACGACTTACATCCTTAAATTAATCTGAGTTTAGTATTCCTACATGTGAAATTGGTAGTCCTTTATCCCTAGACATTATTCTTGCTCATGTCCCTCAGCAAGACGAAGTGCCTCATTTTGATAATTACAATGGTAAGGGAGATCCTGTCACTCATGTTAAAACATTTCAAATCCTCTGTAGTGACTATGCTCATGACCATAGGATTTTAGCCAAGTTGTTTTCTAGAAATTTTTGTGATAAGGCCATGCAATGGTATTGTTCCTTGCCTCCTTATTCTATTGATTCTTTTCCAAGACTTGATAATGCCTTTATCCAATAGTTCCAAAATAACATTGGGCCGCAAGTGTCCTTAACTGATTTGATGCATTGTAAACAAAATACTAAAGAAACATTGACTGAATTTATTGGTAGATTTAAGCATTTGTATGCTCAAAAATATTATGTTGTTCCTGATATTGATATTCAACATATGTTTATTTCAAATTTGTAAAAGGATATTAGAGATAAGATTCTCCTTATTGAATTTACCTATTTTCAACAACTTTGTGCAGCGCTTCAACATTACCAATTACAAGTGAGTCAATTTGAGAGCAACGCTCCAATGGCTCTTGTTCCAGTTGATAAGAGTGATACTGCTCCTAATCCCAACAAGTTTTAGAAACCTAACAACTATGTCAAGATAAATAAGCAAGAAAATGCAGTATCTCCACCCCAACCTCAATCTCAACCTCATGTTAGAGTTCCTTTGCCTCAACCTCAACTTCATGTTCCACCTCAACCTAAGCCTAAACCAAAACCTAAATGTAAACCTTGAAAACAACCTAGGAATAAAAGACCTAGGGAAATCTCAATCACCTTTGATGATTTTGAGACTATTAAAGCTCCTGATGGTCCCCTCTATATTTATTCTAGGATTTTTAAGATACCTACGTGTGGTTGTCTTGTTGATCCTACATCCTTAGTCAATGTCATTACTGAAGAAAACCTTTTTTCAAAGAACTTACAACGTCATTGTTATAATACATCTAATGTGTTGACCAAACTTGTAATGGTTTTCTCTATCCATCATTTGGTTCTATTAACTTGCCTGTTGAACTTTGTGGTAAAGTTGTGGACACTACCTTTGTTGTTGTCCCTACTTTTGATCAATTTCAAGTTAAGCTTGGTTTGCCTTGGTTGACTGCTATGCATGTTGTTTCTTCTCCTATCCATAAGTCTATTAAGTTCATTCATGATGAAGAAGTGAAAACAATTAATCATAGTTTATATCAACCTTCTAGGCCTAGGGACTGTGCTACCCTTGACTTATTTTGGCCTTGATTACCTAATTCATGTTCTTCTCAACATGATAACCTTTTTCTCTCATATCAAGCCTGTAAACATCACAATATTGTTGAGTTAAGCATGCCTTGAATGGATCTTAACTGTGGTCTTTTTCCTATGCCTTCCATTTTTCCTTTATCCATTGCTTCTAGTTCTATTAATCAAGCTCCTAGTGTTTCTTTTCAGCCTATTGAGAATCCTACTAATCCTCCAATAGAATCTGTGAAGGAACCAATTGTTGTTCCTCCTAGTTCTCAACATATTTCAAACAAGACAAAATGTAACCGACCTGCCAATGAATGTTGTAAGAAGCATTAGGCACAAGCTAGGGCCCGTGCCTCTGTTCTTCGAAGTTCTTTACCTTCTTTTGACTAGCCTATGCCTGATGTGTTGGAAGAAGTTAAATGTTAATAATGATGTTAAGATGAATGATTATGTGATTCTATTTGCATCTTAGATTCTATTTTGATTAATCTTGATGAAGAAGATACTCTAGATGATTCTAATGATGAATATGAGACTATTGATATTGATACTGATTTACCTAATATGCTTTCAACACAATTGATAATTACACCTAGTATCGAACATTGTGATTCTCAAGAGGATCCTTGTTTGGAACTGGCTATTATTCCTACTGTGTTGGATATATTCCCTCTTGCGAGTTTCCCACCTTCCCTAAATGATATAGACCGAGATGGGGAGAGTAGGTGATGTGCTTGATTGGCTTGTCCTCCATGGTAGCCTTTTATATGTTTGCCTGTTGTATTGTGCTTCTCGTGTAATGTGTTTGCTAAATGTTTGTTATATTCTTTTATACGACCCTTGTTAATTTGTTGGTGCAAGGAGATAAAGGAATCAAACCTGTTGTACTATTCCTCTAAATGTATCTCTATTCTTCTATATGTTGTTTTCATGTTATGTTGTACCTGTGCTATTGTTCATAAATGTTTTTCTTGTGTAGTCTGCTTGGATTTACGACATGGTAGCACTGATTCTTTTTGGTCTCCATGTTGTGGTTCGAATAGACTCTTCTTCGTAAATCTTGTGTTTTCTTTCCTCCATTGTGATTGTAGTTCTACTTTCTTTGGGTAATGATGTTAATTCATTTGCAATAATATCATATATATATTATCTTATGATCATACTGACCCCCATGGTAGGTAGATCCCTTCTGTGTTCTCTATATGTTTATGTGGTATTTCCCTTGATTTGTCTTCGCTTGGGGGCATCTTGTAGTGGAAACATAATCAGTGGAGTTTTTTATGTTTCCGTTAAAGCCATTTCTCTTGTTAAAGTGTTAGCAATGACTTTAACATGGGGCATATGCTCTACTCACTTTTTTGCACACACACACTTTCGAAATATTTTCAAACTTAAATTTTTTTCTCCCTTTATGGATTAGAGACTAATCCTTAAAACATGAATTTTTACCTTATAGGATCTCTTGATCCCTCCAGTTTCAATTTACAAAGTTTTGATCCCTTGAGGTTGGAAGGTGTCCTTAAGATTGGATCTCTTTAGTTTTGGCTTTTCTCTTTTGGAGTATAATATTCCCGAGGGTGAATCCTTGATGGGTTGACTAGTGAGTAGCCACATTCACTAGGCGGTTCCACTCCATCTTTCTAGTTGCATTGTTTCCTTGTGTGATTCACAATGGGACATATGTTCTCATTGGGCAAGGTAATCACACCCTCTCTCTCTCTTTTTATTTTACTAGTGATGTCTCTCTTATTATAATCTTGGGGTTGAAAAAGACTTGAGTCTCTGGGGGCTTGAGGATTTCTTTGTCCTTTGATTTCAATAAGATTATCTTTTCTTTGTGATCTCTTTACCAAGAGTTTGCATCGAGTCCATACTCTTGCTAAAGTGGGGG
The DNA here is from genome assembly GCA_018584345.1 of Thuja plicata. Lineage (NCBI taxonomy): Eukaryota > Viridiplantae > Streptophyta > Pinopsida > Cupressales > Cupressaceae > Thuja > Thuja plicata. The sequence goes on from MU223951.1 coordinate 1,565,283, forward strand.
CTAAATGTATTGTCAGAAAATAGAAGCACTTCCATTTAGGACTGGTTTAGCCCTCTGAGTAAGTGGTTTGGGGTCATTTCAAATGCCTTGAATGGGTCTTTGACTTGAATCTGGTTTTTCCCATGTTCTACCCTTTTTTCCACTTCTCTCCTACCTATTTATGGTATCCTTCTTTGAAATCTTGAGTTTCTTGACCTCAGGGTCAAGGTCGACCTTCTGGGTCAAGGTCGACCTTGACCCTGAACTAGGGTCCAAATTTCAAATTCTAGAGATTTTTGGATGTCGGGGTTTGGAAAGAATTATTTCCCGCTTCCGGGTCGGCTGTTTCAGACTCCGAAGTAACAACTCTTAAAAAGATACTTAATATAGGTCTACTTATAGGGGTATAGGCCTAATTGGAATTTAATTCTCCTATGTTGACCTCTCTATAAGTTTGTGCCCTAGACTTGTATATAAGGAAGCCTTTTCTCCTCTTATTTTCTAAGCACAAAAATAGGAGACAAAAAAGGAGCATAAGAAATAAGGACAATGCATGAAAACAAAGCATTCAAGAATTCAATTCATCAGGGAGATCCATTGGTAGTCATTGAAGGATTTAAGCTCTATGGAGCCCTCTTGTTGAAGATTTCTCCATCCATATGCATTCAAGTTTCTTCCTATACCAAGATCCATTAAATATTAGTGTTGAAGATCTAAAGGAAATTGATTTGAGACATCCTACATCCTACATTCTACATCCATTTAGAGCATTCACACTTGTGGATCCAAGGATTTGAATCCTCCACAAGGGTTTCAACATAAGCAAGGTGAATTTTTCTATTTAATTTGTTTATTACTGCAATTTCAATTCTATTATAAGGTTAATTCCAAAACTAGGGTTTGACCAAGGCAAACCTCTCCCCCCAACAAAAAAAACCATTTTTCTTGAAGGTTTAGGTACAGAACAATGAATTAAAGAGAAGATTTGGATACCCTTTTTGACAAAATTTCAGAATCCATGAACAGAATTTCTGTCAGAGCAGCACAGGTCAACGTCGACATAAAGGGGTTAAGGTCGACTTCATTTGGGTCAAGGTCGACCTGGAGAAAAAAAGGAAAATATTTTTGGGTTTTCTATATCTATGTGTTTCTGTTCCAGATTCGGTTGCAGAATATTAGAAACTCAGTACAGACATCAGAAAACAACAATTTCTAGATCTGCTATACTTTGAGGTTAGTATTTGTCTTCAATTCATCTCAATTAAGGTTTTAATCATTTCAGATCTATTACACACTCTCCTTCTCTCCCTCCTAAAAATTGGGAATGTAAGGTTTTCCTCTTTCTTCTTATTTCCAATCGATTGATTCATTTGTGCATTGACCATTTTCTTGTGGTTAATCAATTTGGATCTTTCCTTTGTAAATTTGGGGCTAGGAGGAGAATCTTACCTTTCCCAAACCTTTCAAAATATAAGTTCATTCATCTTACAATACATCCACATTACACATTTTAATCACTTCACATATTTATATCTTACAGTTTGTTGGAAATGATTAAAAGGTGGGGGTTGATGATTTAATCTTCTTCCTTGGTTGTGTCCCTCATTTATATAATTATTATGTATTTTGTGGGTATGTGCAAGATCATGGTATGCAAAAAATTGGCGATGTGAAAAAAATGAGCTTTTCACTCGTCCAAAATGGCACCCAAAATTTTGTTCAATTTTTAGTAGGCCTGGGTGTCAGTACACCTAGCCAAGCCAAAAGCCAAAGCTAAAGCATTATAAGATATTCAATATTCATCAGTGACAATATATGGTTGCCCATGGATGTGTTCAACATTTTCATTGTGAAAATGTTGAAGCAGCTTGAAAGCATTTTTGGATATCCGTTACACATCATATATCTGATTTTCTATAGTATTGAGGTAAGTTAAATTTATAAGTTTCGTTGTTGTTTTTGGTTTTTGAATTAAAATTTGTAGTTTTTAAAAAAAAAACTAGGGTTGAAAGGATATTGTTTTTTATTTTTTTAAAATTGATTATAAGCTAGGGTTGAAATCATAAAAACTAGGGTTGAAATTGACATTCTTTATTCTTTATTTTTTTTGAATCAGACATGGATTTAAACTAATCAAGAAACCTTCCCAATGTGTCCATGAAAAATTCAGAACCACCTCAAAACGATCTCCTGCCTTCAAAAGACCAACCAGTGTCAAACCCTCGACCATTAAAGGATCTCATAGGAGACAATCTAAATCAGCTTAGAGGATATCAGACCACATATGCGAATATCCCCACATTGCCCCCCATGTTTTCCACATTGAACTCCATTATTGAAAGCATGGAGAAACTCACAGAGCAACACAATACTGCAATTCTTTGGCGTGAATCCATGCACGCCCAATTTGATGATGAGCTTGACTATGATCAAGTTATGGATCTAAATATAACAAAACATGACATATGTAACATGTTTGTTGATCCCAAAATTGGTTTAAAAGTGGACCCTACAAAAACCAATTTGTCAATTAATGGTGCACAAATGATGCAATACGTGACAAATTTTGGGATCATTGGTGCATGGTTTTTGATAGATCACCCCACAACAATTTGGATGTCCCATTCTATTTCATTAGAAAATTGTATGCTAAATTTTTGTTCGGTCACAAGGTAAATTATTGGAGCATGAGACAGAACCATGGCATAGGCTTAGGCACTCCTTAGGACAGGCCAGTGGCACAAAAAGTGAAATCCTGCACATATGTCCCCCCTCCTGAGATTTCACCACCTCCTACAGTGCAGCATCCTGATATTATTGTTGAGGTTGGCTCACAAACTATTTGAGCCATTCACACTTTGAGTGATCTACTGATTAGGCAAAGTGCACTATTGTTGCCTCCTCATGCTGATGCTTCTGGCCCTTCCACATCCTCCATGAGCTCACATGTTTGTGTGCCCCATACTCGCATTATGTGAAAGAATATGTGCTTGGGTTCCTTGAATGATAGTTATGCATATAACTACATCTTCATGGTGGACAATACTACACAAAACACTACAGGCACTGAAGCACCCCATGGAGATGTGCATCAGAGGCATACAAAGCCATGGACTCCTGTTACAGTAAGAGTAAAAAGTTAACTTGTTACATTGTATTTAATTTTAAATGTTCATATTTTTAATAGAATTTTCTTATAATGATTACCCACTTATGTTTTTTTATGCGTTTCATTTATGTCCAGTTGATGACAGAGGTGGAGATGACACAGGTGGAGGGGTCCATGCTTTAGGCCATTTCATTTGGCCTTGACACTTCCATGGTACTTACATTTTAATGTACTCATTGGTTTCCTTTTATTATAATAGTATATACATGTATTTTCTAATTTTTATGATCATCTTATTACATACTGATGTAGGTTTCACCAGTTGCCACTGGGGGCAATGTGAGGGGGTTCAGGCATCTGGTGTTGGCAAGGGGAAGATAATAGAGTATTTTAGATTGTTTATGCATACATGTATACTTGTCACTTGTTCATATTCATTTTTAATTACATGTTTAATTTAACAGAGGGTGGTGTCTAATGATGTTGTGAGACCAGTTCGATATGATAGAGTCACAGGAATATCAACTCGCAGTGATAGCCCCACAATACATATATTTCTAAGCTTATTTGTGTGTATTTTACTATCAAGTATATATTTAATATGGTCAAGTCATGATTGTATGAAGTATATGTTTTACTTTTGTAGGTCACCCCTAGTTTGAGGGAGGTACCATGCCAATGGTTTGTATCGCTGATGACCCAACTGACATTTCCTGCAGAAAGTTCAATGCAACTAAGTTTTAATTTTAATTCGGTTTTTTTTAAAACATGTATTTGATACGAAGGATTTAACATTAAATAGTATAAGTCATAGATAAATCTCATGTTCGCAAACATATATACAAGTCAGAGTCAACATTGGTGGCATTGTCCCTTCGCTACCAAGGACATATATTAGGTCTCCTAACCTCATGAGGAGACAGTGATGCGGGGTATATGAGAGTTCAATTTTTTAAAAAAATTATTTATTATTGTTGACTATGATTTTAAATTTTTATTTATTATTTGTAGAAACCATATAAATTAAGTAATCTAACTTGGGGTTTCACTTTTCTATTCGAATGCATGATCCATCAGAGCCAAAGAGTAGTTCGAAGAGACTTCACTTTGATCATCCACCAGTAGAATAGGATGTCCTAGAAATATTTGTAGTTGAACTTCTTATTTTGAGATGCCATATGGAATATTTTGAGATGGCGTATGCCATAATGTATCTAGATGTGTTGATTTTGTAAATTTTTTGAGATGGTGTGTGCCACATTTTGTACAAAACTATTTCATATATACATATCTACATGTTCATTTATGATTATTTTATCTTTGCCATGTGTTCTATGTATGTATCATTTCCATATTATATCTTTGGCATGTGTTGTATGTATGTATTATTTCCATATTATGTCTTTTTCATGCATTGTATTTATGTATGTATGTTAATTTTCATATTATATCTTTTCCTTGCATTGTATGTATGTATTATTTTCATACTACATCTTCATTCTCCATTGGCCATCTGGTGCACTATACTTTTGAGAGCACCAAAATGTTGATTGCAAGATTCATGGTAGATAGGAGTTCAGTTGATTAATGTTTTATAAAATGAATTATGTTATTTAAAGTTTATTTTGCATGTGTTTATTTGAAAGACTCCATTGTTGTGATGTTGGAATAACTAAACCTCTGATTTGGTTTTCAATTTCAATTTCCTTTATTAAATTTCAAGTAACCATGTTGTTGTTCTTGAAGGTTTCAAATTTGAAGTTTGTCTTTCTTCCTCACAAGGGACTTCATTTCTCATATAATTTGGAGACGTGTAATACTGATTTGGTTCTTGTGCACCATTATCATTGTCAATTCCTTCATATTTGATTAGTGGATTTTCATTATCAATGTCCACACTTCCATTGTCCACATCTACGTGTTCATTTTCAAAACCTACATTTTCATCTTCAATCCCTACATTCTCATTTTCAATAGTATTGTCACAAATAATTTCAAATTCATGTTCTTCTTCACTTGAAACCGCATTTAAGGGTGGGCCTATGCCCACATCTTCATTAATACTTAACATACATTGTCTCTTGTTCCGATGGGCAACCCTATCCATTTCTTTATACACTTCAATCTCTTCATTTGTGAGCTTCCTCTTCCATTTATGATTTTGACGACTACTACTCCCCATGGTGAGACCAAAAAGGTGATGCAAAAATCTTTGTTAATATAGAGATTCCAACAAAAAGGGTGAAAAAGTGTTTTTTGTCTTTCACAACTGATTTCCCATGATATTCTGTGCAAAAAAATGTGCTTCTTGGACAGGGACCCAGAGAAATAATTTTTTTCTTTTGGACACAAGTAAAGAATATCTGATATCAGATAATATTGAATATCTGATATTATTAGACAATAGATATTATCAGATATCCTATATCTCCCATCCAAATTTGGGTTGAACCTTTTCATTTCCATCCTATTTTGAATGTTTACTTTACTTTTCGTTACTATTATATTCTAAAAATATTAGTATTATATTAATATTAATATTAATATTAATATTGATATTAATATTAATTTATTATATTAATATTAATCTCTCTCTCTCTCTCTCTGGTGCAGGAGCCCCAGAAAAAGACAAAGACAAAGAAAAAGAAGGTAGTGAGGTAGCAAGAAGGCCTCCATGATTATTATTTGATGGGTTTGATTGGCCAAGGGCCAAGGAGGATCAAAAGATCCTAAATTTTGTAATAGGTCCTAACTGTGAAACCTAGTGGCCTAGGATGGATTATAAATTCTATGGCTCACTATGGTTGATTGGACATTGGATGGGTAGATATTTCTTAGGGAAGGTTGGATTGATGTTGTGAACATAAAAAAATATCAAATCTCCTTTGAGTAGACCCTAGGAGTCAGTTTGTCAAGTTTTGCAAAAAAATTACAAAATGTTAGCAACATTGTTAAAAAATATGCTAATTGACAACATTTTTTTAAAAAGTTGTTAAAAAATGTCTATAACCACCCAGATCAGTTGGAAATGGTGGAAAATCATATAAAATGATGTAAATTAACCTTTCAGAGGTTGTCGACGTGAATGGTAATGAGAATTTGCAAAATTGAATAAGAAAAATTGCATTTTTTGTGAAAATTGTCTTGTTTTTTTACTGTGCCCGAGCATATACTATTTTAAATGTTAAATATGACTCCATATGAAGCTTTCAAGGTACATGAAAGGATTTGGGATTATAATTTAAGATGAACTCAGTTTGAGTAGCCCTACTACAGTATATAAATGCTATCAATTAGCCTTGAAGGTTGAGGAAAAACTCAAGATAAAACAAGAACAAGGTGGTAGAGGGAGAGGACAAAGAAAATTTGGAAGTAGGGACAAAGGCATGTCTAGTGGAAGAGGAGAAGGTCTGAAGGACATTGGAGATTCAAGCCATGAAAATAAACAATGAGAAATTATCTCTAGGGCATCCTTTAGGGGAAGGAGATCAAACTCTAGAGGAAGATTTGGGGGAAGAGGCACATATACCATCAAATGCTTTAGATGTCATCAACCCGGGCACTTAGCATAAAAGTGTCTTGAAAAAGGGAACAAACAAGGTGAAAGGAGGGAAAATTTGGTGAGGGATGAAGACACCCATAGTGTACAATCACATGAATCCTCTGCAACACCTGAACAAGGAGAGTCACTCATGATGAGAAGGACTTTGATCGAAGCACCTAGTGCACCAGAGCCACCCCAAAGAAAGAGACTTTTCAGAACTACATGTAAAGTGGGAAAAAAGGTATGTAGAGTGGTTATTGATTCTGGTTCTACTGATAATTTGGTGTCCCTTGAAATAGTTGAGAAGCTAAAACTGAATAGGATTACACATCCCACACCCTACAAGGTGTCATGGCTCACAAAAGGGCAACAAACAGTCATTGAAGAGAAAGCATGGATAGAGTTTCAGATTGGGAAGTACAAGGAAAAAGTACTTTGTGACATAGTACCTATGGATGCATGCCATTTTATCTTAGGAAGACCATGACAATATGACTTGGAGGCACAACATGATGGAAGGAAGCACCTACTCCATAATACACCAAGGTAAGAAGGTAACTTTATTACCCATGCCTGATAATGGTGAAGAACAAAAATATTCCAAATTTTTTTTTTGTAGGAGAGAAAGAATTTTTAAAAGTGTTGAAGGAGAAAGATACTCCTTTTTATGATTTGGTTGTATTTCCAAAAAAAGAAGAGGGAAAGGTATTGAAAATAAAAAAGGAACCTAGGAGAGTAGGTCCTAAGGACATAGCATATTTTCTAGAGATGTATAAAGGAATTGTAACCAAGGAGTTTCCAAATACCTTACCCCCAATTAGAGAGATTATCCATAACATTGATCTAATCCCTGGAGCCACACTCCCAAACAAAGCATCATATAAACTCACACCCCAACAAAATGAAGAGATGTCTAAGAAAATCCAAGAAATTTTGGAGAAGGGTTTGATAACCAAGAGTTTAAGTCCTTGTGAAGTCCCTTCCCTATTACCACCTAAGAAAGAGAGGAATTGGAGGTTGTTTACTGATTGTAGATCCATTAATAGAATCACTATTAGGTATAGGTTACTTATGCCTAGAATTGAAGTCCTATTGGACCATCTAGGGGGTGCAAGGTACTATTCAAAAGTGGATTTGAAGAGTGGGTACCACCAAATTAGAATAAGGGCTAGAGATGAATGGAAAACAACATTGAAAATTAATGAGGGGTTATATGAATGTAGAGTAATGCCTTTTGGGTTATATAATGCTCCTAGCACATTCACAAGGCTCATGAATGAGGTGTTGAAAATATTTCTTGGCAAGTTTGTGATTGTATACTTAGATGACATCCTTATTTTCAGTAAAACTAAGGATGAGCATATGAAACATTTGAATTTCGTCCTTAAAATATTGCAAGAGGAAAAGCTCCTAATAAATTTGGATAAATGTGTCTTCATGGAAGAAGAATTGGTATATCTTGGTTTTGTGGTTTCAAGTGGAAGAATAAAGATGGATCCATGAAAGGTGGAAAGTATCTTGAATTGGCCCTCTCCAAGGACCATGATAGAGGTTAGAAGCTTCCATGGGTTGGCTTCTTTTTATAGGAAGTTCATCAGGGGATTCAGTTAGATTTGTGCACCAATTTTGGAGACAATAAAAGGGGGGAAAAATACAAGTTTGTGTGGACCAAGGAGCCTGAGGAGGCTTTTCAAAGTCTAAAACAAAAGGTAGCAAAGCAGTCTACACTGGCTTTTCCATATTTTCAAAAGATTTTTGTTATTGAATGTGATGCATCTAATGTGGCTATAGCGGCTGTTTTGAGTCAAGAGGGAAGACCCATTGCATTTTTCAGTGAAAATCTGAATGAGGCTAAGAGGAAGTAATCCTCTTATGACCTAGAGATGTATTCTTTAGTGTAGGCCTTGAAGAAATGGAGACACTATCTCCTTCCAAAGGATTTTATTGTTTTTACTGACAACCAAGCACTTAGTTTCTTGAACATCCAAGAGAAATTAAGTCACAAACACATGAAGTGGGTTGAATCAATCCAAGCATATACATTTTCAATTATGCACAAGAAAGGAGTTTCTAAAAAAGTGGCTAATGCTTTGAGGAGGAGGGCCATGACAGTGAAATAAGTGAAGTTGCAAAGTGTAGGTATCGACTCCTTGAAAGGTATGTATGAGTTTCTAACAAAGTGGCTAATGCTTTGAGGAGGAGGGCCATGACAGTGCAATAAGTGAAGTTGCAAAGTGTAGGTATCGACTCCTTGAAAGGTATGTATGAAAATGATGAATATTTTCATGAGATATACAAAGTTTGTTCTAATTTTTCAGAGGAATATCATGTTGAGTATCCTAATTATTTGCTTCAAGATGGTTTTTTGTTCAAAGGACATCAACTACGCATTCCTAGGTGTTCCACAAGAGATAAAATTGTGAAGGAGAAACATTGTGGAAGCATGAGTGGATATTTTGGGTTGGATAAGACCCTAGAATAGGTAAGAAAACATTATCATTGGCCCAAGATGCAAGGAGCTGTCAGAAGGTTTATGGAGACATGTACTATATGTTAGAAATCCAAAGGTACTTTAACCAATACTGGATTGTACCAACCACTACCCATACCTACAAGACCTTGGGAAAGTTGTAGTATGGACTTTGTGATGGGTCTAACAAGGACTCAAAATGGGTTTGATAGTATATTTTTTGTGGTTGACAGGTTTAGAAAGATGGCACATTTCTTTCCATGTAAGATTACAAGTGATGCAACTTATGTAGCCAATCTGTTTTTCAAAGAAATTGTTAGAATACATGGTCTTCCTCAAATTATTGTGTCTGACAGGGATGTGAAGTTCATTGGATATTTTTGGAGAACCTTATGGAAAAGGATGGGGACAAACTTGAACTTTAGTTCAGCCTATCACCCTCAAACAGATGGCAAACTGAAGTTGTCAATAGGTCATTGGGAAACCTATTGAGATGTTTAACAAAATAGAATGGAGAAAAGTGGGACAACATTCTCCCACAAGATGAATTTTCATTCAATGATTATGTGAATAGAAGTACATGAAGGAGTCCTTTTCAGATTGTCTATGGGTAGAATCCAAGGGGCATACTAGAATTGAGATATCTTCCAAAGGATGGGTAGGTGACTGCTCATGGAAAGCAATTTGCTGATAGCGTGAAAGATATTCATGATCAAGTAAGGATGAATCTACAAAGAAGCTCAAATAAATATAAAGAAAGTGCAGATAAAAGGAGCAGAGATGTACAATTTCAGGTTGGTGACTTGGTTTTGGTATATCTGCGGAAGGAGAGGTTGCCAAAGGGAAAACATACAAAGTTACTCATGAAGAAAGTGGGCCCTTGTGCCATTTTGAAGAAGCATGGAAAGAATGCCTATGAAATAGAAATTCCTTCTACCCTAGGTATATCTCCTATCTTAAATGTTTAAGATCTAACCCCATATAAAGGTCATCATGATGCAGGTACAAAGGTTCATATTGAACAGTTGCAGAAGGACCTTGCAAATTTACCTCCTCATGCACCAAAGACACTTGCCAGGATCCTTGGCACTAAGGTCATCAAGAAGACCAGAAAAAATGAAAATAAAAATACCTTGTAAAGTGGGTTGGCCACCCTAAGGAGGAGGCATTTTGGATGGATGAGGTAGAGATGAAGAAGCATGGCACTTCATTGGCGGAACTTATCTTAAGAGGACTTGAGATCAATCCACCCTAGGAGTATGGTGCAGGAGCCCATGAAAAAGAAGATATTAAGGTTTCAAGAAGACCTCCATGATTTTTCTTAGATAGGTTTTATTGGCCAAGGTCTAAGGAGGATCGAAATATCCTAAATTTTGTAATAAGTTCTAACTGTGAAACCTAGTGGCCTAGGATGGATTATAAATTCTATGGCTCACAATGGTTGATTGGAGATTGGATGGGTAGAAATGTCTTAGGGAAGGTTGGGTTGGTTTTTTTAACATAAAAAAAATCAAATCCACCTTGGGTAGACCCTAGGAGTCAGTTTGTCAAGTTTTGCAAAAACATTGCAAAATGTTGTCAGCAACATTGCCAAAAAAGTTGCTAATTGACAACATTTTTTTGAAAAGTTGTTTAAAATGTCTATAACCACCTACATAAGTTGGAAATGGTGGAAAATAATATAAAATTATGTAAATTAACCTTTAAGAGGTTGTTGAAATGAATGGTAATGAGAATTTGCAAAATTAAATAAGAAAAACTGCATTTATTGTGAAAATTGTCTGGTTTTTTTACTTTGCCTAAGCATATACTGGTTTAAATGTTAAATATGACTCCATAGGAAGTTGGGAATATGTATTATATTTATTTTTCATCCAACCAGAGGTTCTTAAGTGGAGAAATGAGAGGTAAATTGAACCACAGTTATCTGGAGGTCATTTTTTGGTGAAAAACATGGTCTGTCGACTTCCAGCCTTCATATCTCTCGATTTAACCATGGGAAAATTCTCAAACATGATTTAAAAGAGATATATGAGAGTATATTTTCATTAAATTTTTTTTTTGGATCAAATGGTTTCAGATTCAAAGAGTTATGCATAAAACCCTAGCCGGGCATCCCTATGTGACTAGCAGAGAGGTGTAAAACAAATAGTGTAGACCCCATAACTTTTGATGGGATTCAAATAAAAGGCTATAAATGGAGAATAAAAATTTATTTACATACCCCTAAATGATCCCATAGTTGGTTTGGAAAAAAGACAAGTTTAAAACATACTTCCTTCTTTAAGCCCTTCATTTAGGCCTCTTCACCATTAGAGTGGGTTTCTAAGGATTTTGAGTTTTTGGAAGAACCCAGACCAGTAATTTTGAGAAAAGTGCTGAAAAAGAACACTAAAAAATATTATATGACTTAATTAATAGTTCATTTGAATATTTTAGGCACAACATCCAAAAAGGTGTTTAGAGAGGACTAGTGAAAATAGTGTTAATAGGACAATTTTGAAGATTTGGGTTGAATTGATCTAAGAGATTGTATTGGATGGTTTGAAGGATGTCATAGGAGTGAAATTGGTATTTTTTAAGGAAACAAAGGCTTAAGAAGAGGTTGGAGTGGTTTTTTGGAAGGAGAGTGTATTTTGGGTGCATTGGGTGAACAAGGGTACATCACCACTAGGAGATGTATGGAGCAATGATCAACTCAAATGAGGGTTATGGGGTACACAAAATTGATGAGTTGGTGAGAAAAAATTAAGGCACTTAAAGGTGTGCGGATTTGGTGTGGATAATCCAAGAAAAATGGGTAGGGGGGCTTGATTTGAACAAACAAAGGCTAGTAAAGTTGAATCAATTTACTAGGGGACTAGATCTCTCTCTCTCTCTCTCTATATATATATATATATATCTCTCTCTCTGAATTATGAATCAGATTACAATACCTGGTGTGATACCTATGGTATTGTCAAGTTCAATATGAAAACTAGAAGACTAACGAAAAAATTGCAAGCCAAAAATTAATCCATTCTATTCGAGATTGGAGTTTATACAAATATGATGGATCCCAAGGGTCACTGGAATACCTTGGAAACAAAATGAAGAGTCCTCAATTTTTATTACAAATAAACTTATTAAAACGACCAACAATTCAAAAAACTATATAAAAATTTAGGCCTACTTGGAGAAGGCACAACTTTCTAGTCCTAGGTCCAATTTGCGAACCATTTACTTTGTTGGAAAGATAATAAAAAATTGTAGACCCTGAAGACCTTCAAAAATTTAGTTTACTGAGACATAGAAAATAGAAAAAAATTATATTTCAGTATTTCCCAATTCCATCCTGACCATTCGTCCCCCTTGAGAGGCAATGGGCCCCATTACACTAATCTGCTACAAAAATGAGGAAATTGTGCTTCAATTTGTTCCTTAGTTAACCACTTGCCTTGATGAGGATGTTTACCAACTCGAACCACCTGATAAAGAGGAATATTATTATTTCTCAAAGTCTTTAAAATGACTTCAGTAACATGGTCACACTGGACTAGAATAGTAGTAGATAATTCTGAAGCTTGAATGTGTTTAGTGGCTTGGGAAATGTCCAACAAAGGAGGAAAATAGGGTCTCAACAATTCCACATTGAAAACTAGATGCAGGCCCAAAAAGAATGGAAAATTAAGTTTAAAAGCATTCTCACCAACTTACTTCACAATAGTATATGGGCCATAATGAAGAGGACTAAGCTTCTTGTTTGGTCTGTGAAGGCACTCTTTCTGAAGATGTAACCATACCTTGTCACCAATCTGAAAGTGATGAGGAGTTCTATGTTTATCATGCCTTTCCTTATATTTCTAATTACTTTGCTCCAAAATCTCATGAACTTGCTTCTGTAGGTGTCTAATGTTATCAATGAATTTTCTTCTTTATCTACCTCCTTGTCATCATTCAATAGACTACCATATTGCAAAATTGGCAGTGTTACATCCATAGGTTCCAATGGCTGATACCCAAGACAAACCTCAAATGGAATATGCCCTATAGTACTATGAAGTGCATGGTTTTAGTTGTGTTGCATGTAGGGTAAGCTTTCATCCCATGTGCGAGGATGTTTTGAATGATACATCTGTAAGATATGAATGATCATTCGATTCACCACTTTTGTTTACCCATCTGTTTGGGGATGGAATGTTGTGGACTTTGTCAACTTTGTGTTCATTTTAGACCATAGTGCAGACCATAATTTTCTAATGAACCTGCTATCCCTATCATAAATAATTCTTTTGGGAAAACTAAAATGAACCCAAACATGTTCAAAAAATAACTTGGCAATCTCTTCTCCAGCAATCATATTTTTACATGCTACCATGAAAGCCACTTTAGAAAACCTATCTACCACAACATATACACAATCATTCCCCCACTTGGTAGTTGGAAGCCCAGACATAAAATCCATTGAAAGAAACTGCCATGGCTTATCAAGAATAGGTAATGGTAAGTATAGACCCAACTTACGATTTCCTGGTTTTGCAATTGCATAGGCTGTACAAGCTTGTATATATGAAATGATATCCCACTTCATTTTTGGCCAATAGAAATAATTTTGAAGGATAGAAGTGTTGGGATTAATGGGAAGTAGTACTGAGAGGGGAGGGGTGAATCAGTACCTCTAAAACTTTTACTCTTTTCACCTTTCATCATTCGTAAAAAATCTTTATTGTATTACCGACCATTTTTTATGTTCTTTCTCATGCAAGTAGTAATAATTCATAATATTTAATTTTTTGCAATCATTCATAGAAAAATTCATGAAAATAATAAACACATAACACAAGATATGATATCGCAGAAAACTCCCATTAGGAAGTAAAAACTACGACGGGGATGGCACCCACAAAACTTCACTATCTACAGAATGGAAGGGAGCCGGTAAAGGCTTTCAATTAATCACTTTTGATGATCTACCCTGTTAGGAGTATTAAAGTGGAGACCTGTTAAGATATACTCTGTTAAGAGCTTTAGCAACACTGATTTAAGTGTGCACTTGGCTAAGAGATTTACAATACGACTGTTAGGTCTACCTTTCTTGAAAGGATTTCTTAAGTGTACTACACTTGTTAGAATGAGTACAATATGTTTGACCTGACTGTATGCAATCTATTATTTCTGATCACAGATCCATTAAAACTCTCATAATATGAATATCACCTATAGTGATTGATTAATACCTTTTCTCTGCTCGTTAGTAGCCTGTGTTCTATTCTTGAAACTGGTTTGATCCTTTTCTGTCCTTCTGCATGAATTCTCTTGTCTGATCCTTAGATGCTCTCAGTGGCTACAATCATCATCGAACAACATGTTCACAATAGATTGAGCATCTATTTATACATGTATTTGACCTATTCTAGAATCACGCATTTTAATGTTAACTCTTGATCCAAGGTATACAACTTGACCTTGATCCTTTAGTTTTCATGTTTTAAAAAAATTGAACTGATTAAAACAATAATAATTACATTGCTTCCTCCACATATAATAGATTTAAAACAAATCAAGAAGCTAAATAAACAACTTCAGTGTTTTATCTGACGTGGAAAGTCAGATCCACTTTTTGCGGGATGTAACTGACTATCGATTCTTGGTCGTCGGGTTGAACTAAAAGTCTGTCGGTGTTCCTTCATTGAACTGATTGTCGGGTTACCTTCATATGTCAGGTTCCTCTCTTTTCTATTTCATCAGGTTGCATTGTTGTTACTCATCGAGTTCCTTTATCCTATTTGTCATCGGGTAACCCTGAATAGTGTTTGTCAGGATGCTTTGTACTTGGCAGTATCAGGTAACTTTGGCGTCAGGTAGTGTTGTGCCTTGTCTATCGGTGTATTGTAAATCGATGGTGTAGTTCATGTTTTTCCTTGTATATACTAATGGAAAAATATAATGCCTTCAATCTCCCCCTTTGACATTAGTATCAAAAACTGATATGTGCATAATACTAAAATGTTTAGTATGTACACCATGTCTATATCTTTGTCATTATATGAATCCCCCTAACTGTATGCATCAATATAGTAGAAGTATATGTACATGTATACTTGCCTCTATACTATACATTCCCTGTTCTTTGCTCTTTCAAATGTTTGACTGTACACATCATTTCCTCCTTTCATTTCCCCCTTCTTTTACTATGACTGTACATATCACTTCCCCCTTTATTTGATACTCATGACAAAAATGTACAACTTATAAGGTGCCAAAAATGTGACAAAAATGTGTAACTTACAATGTGTCAAGAATATGTGAGTGGGTGTTTTTGATGTCTTCGAGCAATTTCTCCCATTTTTCTTTCAGTAGTTCTTGTGCCATGTTCTCTAGCTCTATTCTTGCATGCATATCATAAATGTTGTCTAGGAAAGACATTTTTGGGGTGGAAATTAGTGCTTTTGCCTCTGCCATATGTTTCTACAGTAGTGTGAGTGTCAGTAAGAGTTGTTCCTGAAGCTCATTTACCTCATCTCTAAACTTTGTCTCTGCAATTTGTATGTCTTGTCTCAATTTTTGAGCTTGCTTGAGTTGCTCATTGTGCAATTGTATTTCCTATTCACTATTTGTGAGACTTTGTGCACTTGTTTGAAGATCAACATCTATTTGTGCTATCTTGTCGGTATACTCCTGGGTGAGTTGATCAAGCGTGCATAATTTTTGTATTAATGTTATAGCTTCTGAGATTATTGGATCTATTATGCTAACCAATTCAGAAAGCTTTACCTTTTGCAATGCCACTTCTTGGCTTATCTTTTCTGTTAGCTTGAACTCATATTTTTGTTCAAGTCTTTCTTCCATGACTTTCTCAGCATCTATGTTCTGAGATGTGATTGCATTTGTTAGAACCACTAATTGATCAAGCATTGGGGCTGTTTGATCAACATCTACATCTCATACAATTTGTTGAAGTATTCCTCTTTCTACTTCAAGTAGCTTTGCCTCTTTTGTGGCTTTTCTCAACTTGTCTTGCATTTCTTTTCTCTCACAAAGTCTTGCATACTTTGTCAATTCAGTTGGATCCAATGTCCTCAGATCACAAACTGGAATATCAATGATTTCATCCAGAGTGACTGGATTCTTATGCTTGCTCTTCTTCTTCTTTTAGATTTGTGTGGATGCAGATGTATGAACTAGCATTGCTAGTTCATTTGTCCTCTCTGAAGTGCTTGGTGAAGGATTTTTTGAAGATGCTTCTTGTGTTTTCTGATCGGGGTGCACCTATCAATTTTGTGAAGACATCTCTCCATCAAACTTTGGTGTCTCTGCAGATATTTCTTTTGTTTTCTTCTCCAGCTCATCTTTCTTTGCTTTTCCACTCTTTTCTTTCTGCGTGTCCTCTTTTACCTTTTGTGCTTCTTCTTTACTTTGATCAGTAGACTTATATTTCTGATCATCGATTGCAAATTGTTCCGCAGTTGTTTCCTTTGCATCATCTGTGGTGTCTTTTTCTTCTGCATCACCCTTGTCCTTGGGTGTGCTTGTATCTTCTATAGTAGATCCTTCATTACCTTCTAGTATATTGATGGCCTTCATCAATACTGGCATATTTCTTTGTGTGCTAGCTTTTGCTAAATCTAGAGTGGTGTCCTACTCGTCGGTTTGATATTTTTAAGCAGTGACATCTTCATCTTTTTGTATTTGTTCTACAGGGTCTGGTTCTGTTATGTCAATGACTGAATTGTCCTGCCATGTCTCATTGACAAAATTCATTTCTTTACGCCCTGTTGTCTTCAACTCTTGTTTCTTTTCCCGATCCTTAAGAGATATAAATATTACATCATCTTCTTTTTGTGGATCCTTATCAGAGTCATAATGTGTGATGTCTTGAATGTCAAGATCATCCATGACTTTGTCCAAATCTATTGGCTCCATATCTTCAACATTGTCCAAAGAAATGTGCTGAGGACTTGCCTTGTCTTTCTCCTCCTCTCTATGAGGTGTGTCGGTGAGAATTAATTGTTCCTCAAGACTTGTTGATTCTACAGGTAGATCTAGGAGTTGTCTCCATTTAGTCTTGATCATTGTGTCTAGCTCTATGAAATTATCCTCAAGCACTTTGTAAGCTCTTATCTTGGCTACACATTTGCTTGAGTGCTTATTAATTATTTCTTTGATTTCTTCTATCTTAGATTTGGGAGGCATAAGTGTGACAAGTACCCTCTCCCTTGCTTCTCTTTCAGTTTGTAGAGCATATGACCACTGTTGAGATGTTCTGTTACCCAACTCTTTGGGTATTTGGTTGATAAATTTAGCTGGTACATATTTGAATTTTACCATTGACCTGATGATTGCCTCTTGTATCTTATTTTGGTCATCTAGTTTAAGTGTATCCCATTGTCTAATTTTATTATCATACATGGTGCTAGATGAAGCAATAGATTCATCAGCCTCATCAATTGTTTGATTTATGAAGTTTTTCTTCACTACATCAGGCTCATCCTCTTTAGAATCCTCAATGTCAGCTTTAATCCTGACCATTCTTTTCCTCTTGTTTGTAGGTGTTTTTTTCTCTGCTTGCTGATTTGTTTGCTTTGTAGGCTACTTCCTCTTATAGGTCCTTACTTGACCTTTCTTAAGAGGTGTGGTATCAGCCTTATCTGTTTGGCTCCTTGTCATCTGTTTCTTTGTAGGAGGTGGAGGTGTATCAGACTAAGTTTCCTCAGAGTTTGATTTTTTCTCATCTTTCCCTTCACCGATGGTACCATGTTCATCAGTTTCCTCTGTTTGTTGTTGTTCCTCCTCATTAACCGATAGAATATTTTTAAGATTCTTAACCATCTTATTCTTCTTGTTGATAGTCTTTTTGATTTCTAGGCCTCTTTTTATCTTTGACCTGGCCTCTTCATAAATGCCAAACCTTGGTTTTTTTCTATCAATTAGCTCATTGATCAATACATCAATAGCATTGGTTGCTTGATCTATGTTGATTTCATAATCAAGAGGGGCTAACCAAGTTGTTCTTGGTACAACCAGTTTTATGTGGGTGAAATCTATATCCACCATAAAACATATCTCATTCCTATGTTTTTCAATTAGTTGCTTAGGGATCCTCACTCTTTCCATCATCTTTTCCTTGAATTCAAGGAAATATGCAGTCATCACTGAATCAAAATTATCTCCTAGTGACTTAATAAGTTCACTAATTTGTAATGTCACTGGCTTTGTAGTGTCCCATTTCACTTTTCCTACTGAAGGAAAGTATTCTTGAAAGTAGAAAAATATACACATGATAAGTGAGCCAAACTTACACGTGTTAGTCTTTGCAGACCTTATTGTGTTCATGTTCTCATCAAATTGTTTCAACAGGATCTCACATAGATCCATTTGTATGCCCTTTATCACTATATTGTAAGTTGTGCTTACTGATGTTGACAATATGTTGTTTAACCTTCTTTCCTGAAAGATCTTGTACCCAATTACACATGCACCGAATCTCAATTCTTTGTAGGTGATGGTGTTAACCTTAAGACCTCTGTTATCCCATTCATCTTTTGTGAGCTTTTCAACTTCTGGCCTGGAGGGATGCTTGTGAGCCTTAGGCTTGTCAGTTATTAGATAACCAGTGACAACATGAAGGACATACTTAGTGATTTTCTTAGGTTGATCTAACCATAGCTTTTGATCATGCTTTCTTCTAAGTACCAACCTAATCCAGTCAGTTTTGAAGTCCTTCTGAAAATATAGGGTATTTGTTATTCCCTTCACTTGTAGATGCTTATGTTCATCTTTTAGGTTTCCTTCTACATCATAAAGCTTCTTGTAAGATTCATCCATCTCTAGATCACCTATTTCAACAATCTTATAGTGAATACAGGACCTTACGTCCTCTATTAACAAAACCCTACGTGGAATCTTAGAAAATGTGTTAGTTTCATCAGTCGCAATGCGATCTCTAGGCATATCTTATACTTGGGCTCTACACAGGTGTTGTTCTTAATTAACCTAACCACATTCTTCTTATCATTCTTGATTTTTGTAGTTCTTGAAGTGGTTTCCATCATTTTTCAAATTTTAGGGATTTCTTGAAAGTAACGACAGAGTTCTTTCGGTGCCCTCGATACTTACTTTGATCCGTGAACTGGTAACTGATCTATTTGCTGTGTGCTGGATTGAGTCAAGGTTGCTCTGCTATCTGATCTTTTATCTCTTTGGTTTTTCTCTTCTTTTTCTTTTTAAATCACGGGTGTAAAATGAAGTGCTCACGTCGAGTATTTATAGACTTTTGCCCTAAGTTTGTCAAAAATTCTCAATGACTTGTTGGGTCGTGAAGATGGAGTTCGTCAGGAAGAATTTCAAAATCATCGTCGGTGTTGTCAAGATGCTCAGGATGGCTATTAATAATTTTTCTTTTACCGACAGATATCGGTGTTCTTTCATGACAACTTTATAACTTTGCTTCCTTACCGACGGGTTTCGGGTTACATTAGCAACTTAGCCATTTTATGTGTTGATCGACAATTCTCGGTAAGTGTAGACAACTCATCCTTTATATTTACCAATGATTTTTGGTATGTGTTTACCGATGGGGTTGATTTCTTAGAATTGCAACAAGTAACATAATATGCATCTTTATTTATGCAGATTTTGACTATGTATCAATTTGTATAATGGAACTGATGCAAAATATGACTAGGTGTAGTGCAGTTCAATACTTACTTGTTCAACTTAAGTGGGGGTGGTGATGTCACTAGATCCATTGGATGGGGTGTCACCATTTGCATTTCTTGGTCCAGCTTCATCATTTCTTGAATATTTTCTCCACATTTTATCTCTAGCCCTCCGGATATTTTCAATGGTGTTTCCATTGGGATATATGCTTGTCTCTGTCATTCAGTCTTTGCAGTCTTTCTTGAGATGACCAACTTTGTGATAGTGTAAGCATACCATTTTGGGGTTTGTCCAGCCTCTAGACCTTTTGGTCCATGCCCTCATACAATTTTCAACAATGTGACCATATCTACCACATCCTGTACAGTTTGTCCATGTACTGTAGTCCCATACATATTGATTACTGATTCTCTTTGGTTCATAGGGAGTTTATTGACCTTTAGGCTTCCATGCTTGCCTTTTCTTTTTCCAACATTCAAGACTTGTGTGCCCATTCATTTTGCATGTAGGACAGTATATGTCCATGTAGGTTTCCTTCTTTGGTTGTTCCATCTTAGACTTGCATTCATATGCTTTATGTCCTTTCTTGTTACATTTATAAGAGAATCCTATGAATGAAGATGTAGATTTAGGAATACCTTTCATTTTACCTTTACACACATTTGATGTGTTGCCTTTCTTTCCACAGTGTTTGCATGTCAACTTTCTTGGTCTTGGATTTTCATAGACATTCTTTGGATTGGCTTGATTTGATGATTCTCCATTTTTGGTAAAGCCTAGACCGTTGTTGTTGTTGACTCTTCGTTGTCCTTCAAGAAAATCATCCATTATTTTATTTCTCTCTTCAACCTTTCTGATAATTTCATTATGTTGTTGCTGAACTCTAACCTCATGCTTTAGTTTCTCATTCTCTTCTCTTAGTTCACTGATAGCCTGTACTCTTTCAATGAGTTCTATATTCATTTTGTTTGCTTCTTGACTCATAAGAATGATCTAATTTGTAATGTCATGGTGATGCTTAGCATGTCTTTGAATTTATAACTCCTTTTCTTGTAGATTCTCTGTAATCTTCCTCCTGTCATCAATAGCTAGTGTTTCAGCTTGTCTAGCAGAACTCATCACATCAATCATTCTTACCATTTGGGTCTCTTGACCGATTGGCAGCATCTTTATTTTCTCTATCAGATGTTGATTGATCTCCTTTAGATTTATGATGTTCTCTTCTGATGTATCTGATGCATTACTTGTATTTGATCCTGAAGATTCAAAGAAATATGGAATCTCTTCTTCTTGATAATCCTTTTCATTGCTCTGAGTTGTCATACCTTTTCTCTCATCCAACAACTCTCTCATCTTGATTCTCTCTTCTTTATAATGTTCATAGAACATCTGTATCTCAAGCTTTTTGTTCTCAATGTTCTTATCAAGTTTGTACTTATCCATTGTATGATCTTTTCTCTTAAGTCTTTACGCTTTCCAAGAAGAGACTTAGCTTTGATACCAATTGTTGGGCTTAATGGGAAGTAGTACTAAGAGGGGATGGGTGAATCAATACCTCTAAAACTTTTGACTCTTTTCACCTTTCATCATTAGTAAACAATCTTTATTGTATTACTGACCATTTATGATGTTCTTTCTCATGCAAGTAGTATTAATTCATAATATTTAATTATTTGCAATCATTCATAGAAACATTCATGAAAATAATAAACACATAACACAAGATATGATATCACAGAAAACTCATGTTAGGAAGTAAAAATTGCGGTGGGGATGGCACCCACAAAACATCACTGTCTGTAGAATGGAAGGGAAATGATAAAGGATTACAATTGAACACTTCTAATGATCTACCCTATTAGGAGTATTAAAGTGGAGACCTCTTAAGATCTACTCTATTAAGAGCTTTAGAAACACTGATTTAAGTGTGCACTTGGTCAAGAGATTTACAATAGGACTGTTAGGTCCACCTTTCTTGAAAGGATTTCTTAAGTGTACTATACTTGTTAGAATGAGTACAATATGTTTGACCTGACTATATGCAATCTATTATTGTTGATCACAGATCCATTAAAGCTATCATAA
The DNA here is from genome assembly GCA_018584345.1 of Thuja plicata. Lineage (NCBI taxonomy): Eukaryota > Viridiplantae > Streptophyta > Pinopsida > Cupressales > Cupressaceae > Thuja > Thuja plicata. Next base: position 1,587,108 of record MU223951.1, read on the forward strand.
TATGAATATCACCTATAGTGCTTGATTAATACCTTTTCTCTTCTCGTCGGTAGCCTGTGTTCTGTTCTTGAAACTGATTTGATCCTTTATTGTCCTTCTGCATGAATTCTCTTGTCTGATCCTTAGATTCTCTTAGTAGCTACAATCATCATCGAACAACACGTTCACAATAGATTGAGCATCTATTTATACACGTATTTGACCTATTCTAGAATCACGCATTACAATATTAATTCTTGATCCAAGGTATACAACTTGACCTTGATCCTTTAGTTTACATGTTTTAAAACAATTGAACTGATTAAAACAATAATAATTACATTGCTTCCTCCGCACATAATGTATTTAAAACAAATGAAGAAGCTAATTATACAAATTTAGTGTTTTATCTGACATGGAAAGTGAGATCCACTTTTTGTAGGATGTAACTGACTGTCGGTTCTTGGTCGTCAGGTTGAACTAAAAGTTTGTCAGTGTTCCTTCATTGAATTGATCATCAGGTTCCCTTCATCTTCCGATTTCCTCTCCTTGTTGTTTCATCGGGTTTCACTGTTGTTACTCGTCGGGTTCCTTTATCATTTTTATCATTGGATAACACTGAATAGTGTTTTTTGGGATGCTTTGTACTTGGTGGTATCAGGTAACCTTGGAATTGGGTAGTGTTGTGCCCTGTCTGTCGGTGTATTGTAAACCGATGGTGTAGATCATGTTTTTCCTTGTATATACTAATGGAAAAATATAATGCCTTCAAGAAGTAGTCTTACCAATACCAAAATGGCCTACAACACAACTGTAGTGAGCTTCCCATATCATTTTCTTTCATTCCTCAGTGGGTACACATATATGATCAACATGGAAAAGAAACCCATCGCGCAAGTGAAAATCAGAGACACACTTTCCTTCTACCAAATTACTATAGAGGTTAGCAAAATCAGGTTCAATACCATATAGTTGTTCCCATGTGGATGATTGATGACCACATGAATCCAACACCATTGTCAAACCTACAGTTGGAGGCCTACTCAAACAATCTTCCACTTTGTTATTGCTTCGTTTTTATGATGAATGTTGAGGTGAAATTATTGTAGATAAGCTGACAACCTTTGATGTCTATCATTTTGCAACTTCCCTTGTGTTTTCAAGAATTGAAGAGGTTTATGGTCTGTATGTATAATAGTTTCCTTTCCCAGTATATATTGTTTCCATTGTTTGCAAGCCTAAACAATAGCATACAAGTCCTTGTCATAGGCTGGGTACCTATTGTTGGTTAACAGATTTGTCTTCGAAGAAAATGATTACAAATTGACCCCAAAATGCCCAAATAAGAAGACACAACCAGCACCAACAGTTGGGTCACTTCGCTATTGAAGAACGTAAGTGCCCTCTG
>MU223951.1:1596860-1613828 GCA_018584345.1 Thuja plicata
TTACTGAACTCCTGGGTCTGCAGATTTGCAAATAGAACCATTTCGAACTACTTTGAACTAAGGTTCAAAGTGGTTCGAAAACACAAATCACAAGTTTAAAATCCATGTCCCTATTGGATACCAACACCTATGTACTGTATCATAAAAAGTTTCACTATGATAGGCAACATGATGTCCATGTTGCATGAACACTTCGTTAAGAGCATAATCAGATACATCAATTTCTATCTTGAATGATTGTTACAGATTTTGGAGAACAACTACTAGTGTTGAACATAATCTTTTCTTTAACTCTTCAAATGCTTGTTACTTTGCCTCTGTCTGCTGAAATTTTTCTTGTGATCCACCCCTTAGTGATTGATTGAGAGGCCATGATATATGTGAGAAACCAAAAACAAATCTACGATAGAAGTTGGCTAAGCCCAAGAAGCTGCGAAACTCTGTGAAAGTTTTAGGAGATGGCCAATCTCTGATTATTTGAATCTTTACTGGGTCAACATGAGCACCCTCAGTATCAATGATATACCCTAAGTATTGAATACTCTGCATACCAAAAGATCACTTCTCAATGTTGGTATAAAGTTTGTCTTGTTGCAGAGTTGAAAGGACTTGTTCAACATGCTGCAAATGCTAAGACCAAGTCTTGCTAAAGATGAGTATGTCATCCAAATAAAAAACCACAAAAGAATCAATGAATGGTCTAAGAAAATCATTCATCAACCTCATAAATGTTGTTGGGGAATTTGTTGGGCCAAAAGGCATAACCAACCATTCAAACAAACCTTCCTTAGATTTAAATATAGTCTTCCACACATTTTCTAGATCAATTGGTACTTGGTGATATCCATATTTCAAGTGAATTTTTGTAAAGAAATTATCCCCCCTAAGTTGGTCCAACAAATCATCAATTTGAGGGATTGGATATCTATTTTTCACACTGATTTTTTTCAATGCCCTATAATCAATACAAAGTATCCATGTCCCATTTTTCTTTTTAGCAAGGACAATTGGACTACCACAGGGTGAAGCACTTGGATGAATATGTCCTTTTTGAATCAACTCTTAAATTTGTCTCTTGATTTCATCATTTTCCAAAACCGACCTTCTATATATTGGCTCATGTGGAAGTGGTGTGCCTGGGATTAAATCAATAGAGTGGCTGACTTGACTGTGTGTTGGAACTCCCACTGGTGATTTAAACACACTATGATATTATTTCAAAATTTTATCCATCTAATTTTGTTGATTTGTTGTTATGGATACCTTAGCATGTGTATTAAGAACAACTGACTTTTTTTATTCAGGGAGAACCATGAGTAGAACAAAAGGTCCATTTTGAGCAATCAAATGTTTACATTGTTTAGCACTAATCAAAGAATCAGTTTGTCTTGGACATACCTTTGGTATTTGATACCTCTTCCTACCAAGCTTGATTGTAACACTACGTGGCCTGGATTCATACACTCCATGCCTCTGATACATGTAAGGTTGCCCCAGAAAGACATCACATACATCCAGTGGTGCTACATCACATATCACTTCATCCTTGAAGGGATTGATTGAATATGGAAGACGACACTGTTGATTTATTTGAATATCTTGTCCATCATTTACCCATCCCATAGAGTATGGTTGTGGGTGTCTTGTCACTTTCAAATTTCATCATTTGACTGTCTCCCTAGATATCAAATTCTTTTGGCTCCCACTATCAACAATAAAATGTAAAGGCTTTTCATCAACCCACGTCTGTGAATGAAAAAGTATCTCTTCATCTTCACAATTTATTACTTTAGTAGTTGCAACTATGGCATATGGGTCTTATTCTATGATAGAATCATTCTCTTTTTTCTCAGAAGTATCTATTGGTGATGATTCAGATTCAACTTCCTCCCCTCGTATTTCTGTCATGATATTTTTAATACTTTGACAATCCTTTGTATGATGGGTTGGGGAATTATGCATCTCACACCACATGCATATATTTGTCTTTGTCTTTTTTGCAGCCCACCATGTGTTCTTAGGTGAGTTTGAGTGAGGTTCTTTGGTCACCTGTTTCCCTGCAGATATATTGTCACCTTCAACCCTTGGCTTACTATTTTCAAAGTAGTCACTCTTCCCTTTATGCTTGGATTTCTCTTCAATTTTGGTAGCATATTTATAGGCAGTTCCCAATGTCTCAATATTCAAAAATTCCATCTATGTTTGAATATACCTGTGAGGTCCACTATGATATTTCAGAATTCGATGCTTCTCTGAATCTTCAATACCAAGTTTTGCTGAAAGTGAATGGAATGTGTTGGTGTAATCTTGCACAGACTGATCCCTCTTCTATCAAAGAAGCTGCCATTCTATGTATTTCTGTTCATAGATATCCTCAGGAAGGTATGCTTCTTTTATGTATTCTATTAATTCTCCCCATGTGGGCTTCTTATCAAGAAATATTTCCAAGCCATTTTCATCAGATAATTCTTGTTCTTTATTTGCTAATTTGGCTTCCCAGGATAATTTCACATGGGTTTCAACTTTGAGGAGAGAAAACATTATTTTTTCTACATCTGAGAAATTGTTTACAGAAAAATATCTATCCAATTTTGATAACCAGTTATCAACAGCTTCAACATCGATTTTTCCTTCAAAATTTGGGATGTCAAGATTTACCTGGACTTTGAAAGGGGTATTTCCATGAAAAATTGTTTTTGATTTAGAGGGTTGTTGATTCTGTAGAAGGAGTGAAAATTGACTCATCATAACCTCTCGTTGCTTATTTAAAGCCTCTTCCACCAACTTCTTAACTGCATCGTCGGACATCTTCGATCGTGTGCACCTCAAAGGTGGATATTTTGACAAATATTGTCTATCCAATCCTAATCTTTGGTAGGAGGACCTTGTGTAAATTGGCATCAAGGAGTGTTCCCACTCTGATACCACTAATCTGAATTATGAATTAGATTACAATACCTTGTGTGATATCTGCAGTATTGTCAAGTTCAATATGAAAACCAGAAAACTAACAACAGAATTGCAAGCAAAAAAGTAATCCATTCTATTCGAAATTGGAGTTTATACAGATATGATGGATCCCAAGGGTCACTGGACTACCTTGGAAACTAAATGAAGAGTCCTCATAATTTTTATTACAAATAAACTTATTAAAACTACCAAAAAATTCAAAAAAACTATATAAAAATTTAGGCCTACTTGGAGAAGGCATAACTTTCTAGTCCTAGGTCCAATTTGTGAACTGTTTAATTCGTTGGAAAGATAATAAAAATTTGTGGACCCAGAAGACCTTCAAAAATACATTTTACTGAGACATAGAAAATACTGAAAATTATATTTCAGGATTTACTCTCTCTCTCTCTCTCTCTCTCTCTCTCTCTCTCCTAGGTATTATTGTTATAATATAAATATTACTAAATAATTAATACTAATATTATACTATTATACAATAGAGAAATAAATAATAATAATATAATACTAATTTGTATAATACAATACTAATATTTAAATAATTATATAATACTAATACCATCTAATATTAATATTAAAAAAATGAAATTTATAATATATAACCTAAAAATATAAAATCATAAAATTGAAAAAAAACCTAAAATCATAAAATTGAAAAGAGCGTTGGAATTGAAATGTTGAATTTGGGTGGGAGTTATCGGATGTCCGATATTATCAGATATACGATTTGGCTTGGTTTTTTCTTTGGATTTTTGCTTTGCAATACTAAACATGGATGGTCAACCCAAACGAGTGTTCACCATATTTCCTCTAATCTCTAGACTTTGACCATGTAGCTGATGACCTTTTTTCACCCGAAATTGATGAAACAAAAAGGGCTTCTTAATGACATTATCAACTTTCCATCAATATAATTGCTGTAAGAATTTGAGTTCAGTAAGTAATTATTACTTTTTTTCTAATTGAGTTATCTCTAAAGTCCTAATTGACAGACTGATTGAAAAAAACTATAACTTTCAAACGGTTTAACCTTTTTGAAGTCCGAAACATGTGTCACATTTTATGCTTTGCCTACAATAATATTTTTTTTTTTTTGCAATTTTGTAAAGTTTAGAATTAGTTAAAGTGGGAAGACACGAGAGTTTTTTAATTTTGAATAAGTTCTAGCAGAAAATTCATAATTAATTATTTATTTGGTAAAAAATTACACATAAATATGTGTCACATTCGGGCATGATTCTACTACTTATATATAGAATCTTGTGAAAATATATCATCATTTGATTGTGATTAAGGTGGTCAGACATACACATAATTTTTATCTTTTTCCTAAAATTTTCGTACTACTGCATTAAATTCTAAAATATTGAACAATTAGATTTTTTTTTTCAGACAAGGGCTAGTAGTTTAGAAACTACATTCAATTTCTTATAGATTCTGTTCTTACAAATTTTTCACATAAGGTTGATAAGATGTTCAACTTTTTACGTCAAGTTGAGTAACCTTGATTTTTCATTGCCACTTAAGGCCACAACTTGGTATACCATGATCCTGCACATACCCTTGTCCATGTTTCAATTTATTCTTGCTCGAACTCCTTGACTATTTTCTCCAAGTATATCCTCAATCCTTCTCCCAACTTGATTAGTTCCTTGAGAACTTTGCTCAGAGGAAGTAGCACTAGGGATATTTATTTGATTTATTATATTCATTGTTTCTTTGGACAAACCAATATTTTGTGCCATTACTTTGGATTTTTTGTTATGTTTGCATTTTTTGTGCTTCCTGATCATCTATTTGGATACCCTTTTAACTCCTACTTGATGTTTCAAGGGAGCTAAAACTAGGAGGTTTTCTTAATCTTCCATTTTTATACATTCTTTCATTATATGCTTTATTGGCATGAGTTAGATTCATTTACTTTTATAATGGTCTTTCACCAGACACAGGGAAACCATTCTCACCCGTATAAAAATTGGGCATCTCAAGTTCTCTTTCAGGGAATATTCTTCCACCTTTGACTCCCATCGGATTATTCTTAGTATTACAGTTATTTGATTCTTTTTTACTCTACCTGGATCTACTTTTTCTTTGGTCCAACTCTATATGATTAATAGGATGATCTTGTGTTATTGATCTCCTACCAAACATACACAATTGAGACTTAAAATACTTCAAACTCAAATGCCTTTGACTAGTTCATTTAGATTCACAAATTATTTCTTCATTCATGTACTTTAGCAATTATTGTTTATTAGAGTTGCCACCTCAATATGAGGAATATATTATACTAGTCTTCTAGGTTTCTTCTCCAACATAGTGCACTTTTGATAATATCAAAGATTTTGGATAAGATTTTTTATAATCAATCCCCAGTAGAGTCACCAATCTATTGGTTGTGTGACTCGGATGGGGCAAACTCAACTGGCATTGATTTAATGCCAAGATTTTGGATAATATTTTACTCAAATCCCTAGCGGAGTCGTCAATATGTTGGTTCCCAAATCAACAGATTGGAAAGTTCTAAGAGTATGTCAAGCTCTATGCTTGATCTTCCCAATTGAATTGGCAAATCCATGGGAATGACCAAATTGAGTTTAAGTTCCCCTTTTCTTCAAGCTCCGCAAGACCTAGGCGGGTGCACCTACTCACCAATTGGATCTTTTAGTTGATGCTTTCTATAGAAGATTGTATCGGCTATTTTCTACTTCAAAGTGGCATGTTTTTGAAATAGACTGATTTATTCCCTTTAACTTTTCTAATTATTCTTCTATTACTTTTACTTATTTAATTCTGATCTACAATTGTCTTGATTTCTGATTTGTTTCCATCCTTCTAATGTTTTCTTCTTAAATACTTATCTCGTACTTTTCCTATTATGATATGATTACATTTAGAATGAAGTTTAATTGACCAGTGCCTTCTTCTCCTTTGGACTATAGAGTCACCCTCTTCCAGACCCTACATATAGCTCTGAGAACAATTTTAAAACCTACCACTTGGATTAGTCTATCAGCAAATCTAATCTTTAATATTATTTAACTATTATTTGCTACAATAATTAGTCCAATTGAGTTTAAATTTTACTTGAAAAGACCAATCATACAAGAACATAAGGATACAAAAGTCTCAAATGTATCTTGTTTATCAAATTACCATGACATCAAATAATTCTTTCATATGAACATTTAAGACAACATTCACTTGCTTGAAATGAAAACCACAGAGAACTAATCTTGAACAAATAATTTTCCACAACACAAGATAAGAAGGAAAGTATTGATTTGTATTTGATTAAAGCTAAAAAGTGTTTGTAGAGAGTATTGATTACTATTTAATATATGATTGTTACAAAATGATCTTCCGCATATAGGGAAGATATAAGTCTTTTCACTGAATAGCCATGTCTTTTAACATACAAACACATAACCTTAACAAATAACTAATCATTTCTAAAGAAAAAAATTAATTGCTCCTAAATGATCAATATATTCTTCATCTTTATACACATTAATATTTATGAATAAGTGCCCCATTATTTATTCCTATCTATAGAGCTTATATGTCGCCTTTTTCATATAGATTGCAATATTTTTTTTTATTTCTTATCCTGTCTTAACCTAAGAGAAATATTGCGTAAATTTATTCTTCCACTGCTCCAAGAAAACAAGTACTCCCTCGTTCAGTATTGGTGGAACAACATCTACATCAACACCATCTAGTCACTTCATATCTTCTTTTAACTCTTCATAAAATTCAAGGTGTCTCTTGAATAGTTCCTCACCCATTTTGAGATCATAAGGTTATAAAGAATCTTTATTTCCAATTTTTCTGTCAGCCTATCCTATAATCAGACATATTTCTCCAAAGATTTAAATTTACTCAAGTAAGAGCCCTAGAAGTTGGCAACCTATTTCTCTACTGCAAAAAATGGTATTCAAGTATATTTTTCATTAATCCATAAATAAATTCTTGAGTATTCATGATGTCGAGGCTTCCTTGAATAGGGAATCAAGAGTTCCAACATTTGATAGGGTTCTAAACCCCATCCTAAGGAATTCTCAACACCATGCAAACCACAACCTATGCCAATTCCTTCTATCTCAGGATAATTTTATGAGATCGATTTATTTGACCTTTAAGATGACAAGATGCATTTTTTTGGAAAGAAAGAAAGTTTTTGGTAACATCAAAACCTATAACCATACAAAATATTAGGTTTCTAAAGCTTCATATAATACCCCAAAGCGTAAACTTTCTGAATGTGCAAACTTAGAGAAGGAAAATAGTTTTGATAAACATCTACTCTGTATCCAATAAATTTTGAAGGAGACTCTATATCAAAGATCTCTCCAGTGAGAAGGGGCGTAGCTATGTTTTACCACACATATCCCAATTTCAGACAAATCCAACCGTGCATACGAAAGTTATGCTCTCTGTACCAAGACCATTTTAACTTTCAAAACATGGAAAATGCAGAATTATCAACTTCATTGATCTCCAAACCTATTACATCAACTTCTCCCCATTCTTGGGATTGTTTAAAATACATTTAACTTGTTTCCATTGAATAAAACTGACCAACCACCTATTACCATCTCCCAAACTACCTTCAACAGTCCCAAAACTCACTGTTACACTAATTACAATTTTGTAAAAGTTGTCAAGTTGACAACTACCATTGTCAACTCGACCATTAATTTTCATATCATGCTTAGACACCTATCTAAGACTTAAACACTCTAATCCAAACCAAAATATTACCCTTAAGATCATCTAGACCTCATAGTGACCCTTAAGGCTTATTTTTCCAATAAGGCACTATTACATCATTTTAACGACTCTATTGGCCATATTACAATCAATGTTGACCTTACAGGCCTTTAAAAACCTTATCTATCTTTGGATCAATAAAGTGACCCCAAGGATGCTCTATTAGCCTCTTATGCCAATCAATGACTTACAAAACTTTTTTATTATCATATCACACAAAGTGATCAATAAACATTACAAACATTATTAAAACATCATTAAATGACCAATCATGGTCTATTACATTTCAAAATGACCCTTGATGGTCATGCCGTCATCTTCCTAGGATCCATAGTGACCCTGGTGTGCCTTCATGGCCTTGGTGCTCCTACACCAATTCATCTCCTTTTCCTTTAGTTTCTTGTCAAATTTTTGGGATTTTTATCTCTAGTATGTTGTATCTTGCGTGATAACTTCTACCCTCTGTTCCTATTCAAAATCAACTAAGGACTCTTCTCTCTCAATGGTGTGGGTAGAATTATCTTTTTCATTGAGTTCTATGGCTCTTTCTTGTCATTATTTCTTCTCCTCCTCATATTTATCAGATAAAGGTTTATATGTATTTCTTTCTCTGAATAAATGTTCAAAATGAGCCTGATTTAATTTTACATCATCTAAATTCAACTTGGCAGTTATCCTAGTGTTAGTTCTCCCTACTTGTTGGATCATTATCTATCCAAATTCTTCCTTTGTGTCAACCAAGATAGGCCTTTTATTTTTAGCGTATATGGCCCATTGTAATAAATCTTTCTGTCCTATGTCATATTTGAATCCTGCATAAATCCTATCAATTTCTTCTGACACCATTCCCCTTTCTGTATTTTTTTTGTCTTACAAAACTGTCAAATACAATGGCGGACTTCATATCCCATCCCTGGAAGATCATTATATCAACCTCCTTCAGAACTTGTCTCCCTATTTTAGGGTTCATCTCATTCATCTCATTTTCTACTTTGATTTGGAGTTCTCGCAAAAACTCATCCTTGTTTTCTACATTATCTACTCTTTATCTGAACATTTATCCTTTATATTGTTATAAAAAAAAGTTTTAAAATCGGAAGAATGAATAAAATCCTAATCAGATATGAACATTCCATAATCCAAAATTCTCTCATCTGCAATTTCTTCAGTTTGCCTTTGGTCCATATGATTTCATTTGGAAAATCATTATATACCTCCATTGCAGGCATGTCCTCCCTCATGGGATCCTTGGTATATCCAAATTTTATTGTTGAGATTGGTGATAAGTGGGCCAAGGGTATTACTGCTCTATTACCTTTTGGCTTCTCTCTAAAAATATATTATGGAGCATCATTTAGGATTTCCTCTTTGCGCTCAATCATTTTCTCATCGCTGGTCATTGGATTCTCTATATCTTTAAGCACTTGAAGGTTAATTTTATTTTGATTTACCTTCCCTTCATAAGAAGATGAAATTTTCTGAGAGAAATTTCTTCTTATGACTTCCTCTCTCTCCATGTTCTTGATCAGATCATCAACTAGTAATGGTTCATGCTCAAACCCCTTCAATTTCCTAGATGATTTTGTCAATTGAATGTATCCTTCAGGATTAATTATTTTTCTTGGTTTAGATGTAGACATGTGATAGTAATACAATTTTAATTTAACCAATTCATAGCTACTTGTATTCTTAACTGCAAAATATATAAACAATAGACATCCAGGCATTATAGACTAATTTTTATGGGACCTCAAATGCATGGTACAAGAAGTAAAAATCTATCTAATAATCTCCAGATATGCAATTCTATTTAGAAGTTTTTTGGGAAAAACATAAGGACACCCCTCAAACCCATACACTCTTATTTGGGTGTGTTCCTTGAAGGAGTACCAATCTCCCCAATTGTGGTCTAAAACACCTTGCTCTCCGAACTCGTTAGGTCTTAAAAACCTCTTGATCTCAGGTGATAGTGTGTGATCATAAGGATGACCCAACAACTTACATAAAAGTTTTATAAAATATTCTTCAAAACATAGATACTGACAAAAGGTGAACCTTTGGTCCCATATTGATAGCCATAATTATACAGGCTTGTGAAAACCAGTCTTATCATATTCCCTAATTAGAAACTCTTCCATCCACAATCCCATTTCTTGACCCACATATAGAAACATATCCATTAAGAGGGAATATTGCCTAAAGTGTACTCGGCTAGAGTCATTATTTATATGTTCTATTCCATGATTGATATATCTAACCAAGTAAGCAACATATTCAAAAGTATGAGGATCCTTAGACTGTACATCAATAGCTAGAACCATGGTAGGGATATTCATCAAAGGAGGGGACTCTATCCCAAGTACCCGCCCTACTTGTAATAGGTGTACTTAACATAAGGGTGAAATAAGTTCACATCATATGGGGGTTTGTCTACTTCCTCAAATACAGAAAGAGATCCCTTTGTTCTTGGTCTATGAATTGGTAACCTCCATCTCTTGTAGATGTTTTCCATGGTGAAATATTCATCTCTGAATTTGTGAATGTCAATTTGTTTTTCACAGTCCCAATCCACGTCAAACACTCACTCTATATATTCTATATTATTGGTAACAAAGGATTTCCCTCGTAATCATAAATAGTTTTGGTCTTGGAATCATATTTATCTACAAGGGCTTGCATAATTTTTGTATTAATAAAGACATTTGTCAATACCAATTTCCCTAAGTTTAACTTCCAAGGGTTATTTATAGGTTCAACCCTGTCTTTTCTCTTTTAATGGAGCATAAAAAAATTATGTCCTCTCAATTATGTCTAGGTATCACCTAATTCTTCAAATCTATCCTCTATCCCCTCATCCCCTACTTTTATCCATTTTGATCTTTTCTCGAGGCATAAAATTGATCTAACAAATCTTGGTTCAATGGCCTACCTTCCCTCTTATGTCAATTTGGTTTTACTTCTTCACCACTATCTGTTTTGGGAGGGTATTTATGATTCTTATCTGTAGGTTTCTTCGAGGATGAAGCCTCCATGATAATCAAAAGAATGTAACTAGTAATAATTCAAAAACCTAGTTGTTATGACATCTTTGAGATTCGCTGGTCTGCAAATACTTTCTGAATCCCTTCTTAATCAACTCTTAATTCTTCATTCAAATGCTCATATCATTTAAATTTATTTCCCCATAATCTATTATGAAGAAGTTACAAAGGCATTGTACTAAAATAGTCATTAATGACCTTGTTTTTAAATATTGCGTTGATATGACTTTAATCAATATTATGTATTCGCGACGAATTTCCTTTTCCCAGTTTTGATAGAGCTTGGGCTTATCTCTTCAATATTTCTACCTCTGAGTTGATGTAAATGATCAATTTCCCCTTCAAAACATCCTTTTTGATATAACACTTTTATTTTAGTTACCATTATTATATTTTCCGATGTTCATGTTTTACTGATAAGGAATTTTGGTGAAGTGTTTCCTTATTAGATCTATATCATTTCATCAATTAAACTTCCTTCTCGTTGGATCCATGGATTTTTTTATCGAAACCCTTGTTTGCTCGATAAGCGTTAATGGTGGAGCTTTCTGATTCTTTCATCAATATATCTTTCCTTCGATAAAACCACTCCTTTAGAACAAAACATTTAACCTTTGTTAGAAGTATGTTCTTTTGTCGATGCCCTCTTTCTTTCAGTGGAGATTAATGATTGTTACATTGAAGTGAAATTTCAGTGCAAAAATGATTTTGAAATGCTGCTCTATCCTTTATCTGATTTTAGTGCTTCCATCGATAACATCCCTTTTTCAATCATAGTTAGATTCTCTTTCCTTGATAAATTACTTTACATACATAATACTTGGTCAGGAACCTTTTTCAAAGAAACTCCCCTTTTTGGTGAAATTTATTTATGTTTGTTAGATCCTTCAACTTCATCAAAATGTTATTTTTGATAGAAACCTCATAGTTCTTTATCGACAAAGACCTCCTCTCAAGATATTCATCGACAAGGGTTTCTTTAAAATATCAATCCATCAGCATAATTTATTTATGTTCCATTGATGATTTAAGTTTTGATGTGAGAATTCTCTTTCTATATAATCCATTCTAACTTAACCGATATCATAGTTTCTTCAAAAATCACTCTCTTCGATAAAACTAGACCTCTTTTTTCTCGATACTATTACTTTTGATGTAAACATAACTGTGAGATGGATCTCTTTTCTACTTTACTGACAACCAATCTTATCTAATGAATATCAATGTGATAAAGGCAAATGTTGTTTCACAGAAATTTTGATGACTTGTTACCTTCCATCGCAACAACTTTTTTTGAGTTTGAATTTTTCTGGTAAAACCTTGTAATGTTTACAAAATGAAATATAATATACTTTTAAGGAAAAATCTACCAATTTGTAGGGTACATATAGAAAGTAGGAAATTAGATCCTTTTTCATAGGTGGGTAGTGATATTTTTTAAGAAAAATTCAGTAGATTCATCCTATGTAAGGATCAAACACACAATCTTGGTGATAAAAATCAAGAGTGCCTAATGCTATTTTGACCTCTAAATTTTACCAAAATCTAATGTTCCAATAATTTCTTCATTCTTCTTACAAAGTTTTCCTTGATCTCATCAAAATCTTCTTCTTCCGAGCCTTCATATTTTTATGATTTGGTGACCTTAAATTTAGTTTATGTCTTTGTGCAAGTAGTGCCAAATTTTACTATCTCAAAAGAAATTAAAGATTCATACATATTTTCTTTGGCAATTTTGATTCAAATTCAGTGATTCTTCTATAAAAAAGACTATATAACTATAGGGTTTGGTAAGAGTTCTAAGTACCTTTTGCACAATAGCATTTTCTTCTATATTGTCACCAATTGATCTCATTCACAACATCATCAATCTTCTATAGGTAGGTAGTTGTATTGTCATCTTATTCCATTTGCAAGCCTTCATAGTTGGCTTTAGCATTCTACAACTTAGCTTATTTGACTAACCCATTTCCTTCTTAACAACTTCTTAACTTTTCCCAAACATCACGAGAAGTTTCTAAAAATATGAATTTACCTAATTCATCTTTTGATAAGGTGCTAAAAAGGCATACCTTTCCCTTTCATTATCTTCATAAGCTTCAATTTCATCTAAAATGTTCAGGCCATTTGCATGTTTCACATAATTATTTTCAACAGCCTTCCAATTCTTATAACTGAGAGAGACCAAGTATCCTTGCATTTGCACTTTCAAGTAAGCATAGTCCGACCCATCAAATCTAGGTAATGTTAGTTTGTGTGCCATTAGGATCTCCTTAAGGAGTTAATCTATTCTCCAAGGAACCAAATCTTTGATACCAATCATTGAATGTGCAAGACAACTAGGGGGAAGGGTGAATCAATTGGCCATAAATTTAGAACTTTAAAAACCTTTTAATCAATTCCACCAAAATTACTTTCTAGATTTATCAATATTGAAAGATATGAGCATGAAAAATGCAGCAACCATCAATCTATGAAGGACCAAATTTACATGGAAAATCATGTAAAGGGAAAAACTATAAATAATATTATTCTCAAATATATGAACACTATTTAAGATGGATTACAATAAAAGGCTCACTACCAGAGGGTCACTTCTAGAGGGCCCACTTCCCAGAGAAGGCTCACTACTAGAGGGATCACTACCTAGATGAAAAAGGATAAGAAATAATGGATCCACCACTAATATATAACTACAACACAACTAAAATATCTATAGTCACCTTTTCCTTATTGCTTCTAGTAGCTAACACATTAAAGTTCACACTACTCTACACCACACTTCTCACTTAACTTATGCAAACAAGGAGATGGATCCTCTTTCATACATCCTCATCACACATACATATACTTTCATATATTTCACACAAAGATATGCATATGCCACCATTCCATACTATTCTTGAATTATTTATCCTTTATTTATACCAAGTTTGCATTTTCATATCTCCCATTGTTGGCTAGGCAAGGACTAAACAAGATTTTAATTAGGTTGGAACTAAATATTCCCGTGATGGGGAGGAATAAGAAGTGGAATTCAAAACACCTTAACTAAGACAAAAAATAACACCATAAATGTTACATATCTTCTTACATTCACCAAGGCAAATAACAAGTGTAAACACCCAAGGTTGGCCAAACATAGAGCAAAAACACAATTTAACTTTGAAACCACATCTTCAAAGCCCAAAATCTTGTGCAAACTAAAATGAATGAAGCTAAGGAGATTAATACCTTCTTTTAAAAATTGCACCATCAAAATCTATTATGTTGAGAAATGAAAAGAATGCATTTCACAAATAGGATACTGTCAGTCACAGTCACACTCGAACAAATATAAAATTCAGTACATTGCTCTTCGAATCACAAAAAATTGAATTCAAAAACTCCAATCTATACTTAACAATATATCAACATCTCATTAATGGATTTTCAATATAAAGAGTATGCAGATCAAAATCCCCATCATCACTACATATAAAACATGTTGACATTAATGTAACAATGTGTTGACATCAATAGAAACCATATCAAAATAACCATACTGAATCAATGTCTATCCAAACTCACTCATTCTACTAAATACTACAAAAAAAGTGCAGTATTAACCATGGATACACCAATACGACTCACTATGACAAAGGTGCAATATTATTTTCTAGCTCAAGTGATAGATAGATGGCTAATACATCTGATAAATACAGATGATGACCTTGTGTTAGCTGCCATCAAATGGATTTTGGGTGAGCATTTCCTTAGTAGACATGTATGCTTGATGCATCGTAACTGTTTGAATGGTTGCGTCAAAGTAATGCGATCCCATTCATCCCAATTGGTTTCTCAGCTGGTTAAGCCCAGCCGCCCAGCACAAGTGTATTTGTATTAAATTAAGTAAATGTATTTATGATAGATTGCAGTTGAATTCTAAGATAGATAATTGAAGAGGCTTTCCTACTTTTAAATTATGTAGGTTATCTATTTTCTATCTATATTTCTGAACTTGATATAAATTGTAAATTTTATTCTTTTTCTCTTTTTTCATCAAGAGAATATTCTCTCTAAATAATTTTTATTAGAATGTCTTAAAATTAGTTAATTCTATTTTGATATTTTGATTGTATTAGTCATTCAACAAAACTTTCTTTTTGAGTAAACATAAATAGTCATAAAATATATACCTTATCAAAATTAGAAGTGTCCATTTATTACTCTATTATCATACTTATTTGTTGTTTTCATTAAAAAATGAAAACTCTACATTTTCTACTCAAATTTCCTACAGTATAAAAGGATAAATTGTTTTTGTTGCTCTTTAACAAAAATTATTATATGATTCCTTCTTTTATCATCCCTTCCTCATATATCATCTCTTATAGAAACTCTCATCTAAAGTTATCCATGAGTTTTCCTTGTTTGTCCTTCTTTCATGACCCTTCTTCCATTGTCGTCAACCCCATATGACATTGCATTATACATGTCTCACAAAGATGACCACCTTGATAATGAACCCCTATTAGATGATGCTTAGTTTGTCATTCACCAAAATTGACCACCACTTGTTTCTCCTCAAAGCAGCCTACCTAATGATGTCACCTAATCTTAAATATCTTCTCTTGCATACTCCTTAACAAATATCATCATCCCCCATATTGAGGGACTTAAAATATTACAAGGTATATGATCTCTCTCTCTCTCTCTCTCTCTCTCTCTCTCTCTCTCTCTCTCTCTCTGACAATGTTCCATTAGGCAACTATTTTACCTCCTACCTCTATGTGCCACCCTCTTAACCCTCACTATTCTCTTATCTTGCTTGATCCACTCTTACCACACTTGTCACTTCCTCTTCTATCCTATCCTTGACCTCACAAACCTTTCCACACTCCTATCATGTCATGAGAAAATTTACATCTTCTACCCTCGACATCCCTATCACTTACCATATAGTTCAAGAATATCAATAATGTAATGTTAGTTATCTATTCTCCCAACATCTTATACTATGGGAGATGGAACCTTAAACCTTCTCCACAACATAATATTTTTGGATATAATAAATCGGCCACAAGAACTATATTTCTTCATGGTAAATATTGACTTACATATATAATTGGATAATTGATCCAAAGACACACATTCAATCCTTTATATGATTATTACTTTGATGATCAATTCATAGCTAAATCTTTTCTCTATGAACATTAAGGAAACAATAGTAAAATAGGAATCAATGCACAAATAAAAGGTGATGGATTTTATCCTCTATTATCAATGTCTTCTTTCATACATCCCCTACCTTCTTCTTGACTCTAATATTGAGATGGTATTTATTAAGAATATGTTTCCAAAGTTCTAGAATCAAAATCAAAATTTTATAAAAAATTTGCATCGACTTGATGCCTCTATTTTTTAAACTCATCCTCTTCCTCAAGAAACCAATAATTCTACAAATAAGAAGACCAAGAAGTTATAATTTTCCCGTTAATCTAACCCAAAAAATTAACTAAATCAATCACATTTTCCTTACACCTCTTTATTGTCTAAACATATTATCTCCCTTCATTAAAAGATGACCCTAATTGGATAAAGCTGGGAAAATCCCAATTCCATATTTCATGAGTTTTTTCCTATAACCATTTCCAATTTCATCATAACCAACCCTCTAACAAGCCAACCTCTTCTTATTCAACTAAATTTGCCAATTAATTTAGTATATATAAATATTTTGTTATGAAACAAGCCTTAAATTATTATCTGTTATTTTAGTTCTTTTGACTTTCTTATCACCAAATCATGTTCCATATACCAAAATATTTTATTTTCATCTTCACTTTCATAAGATTCTCTTAGGATATGATTTTGTTATTTCAACCCTAGTATTAAAATAAAGTTCTTTTTCTCTTTTTGTTAACTTTCTACATGGCCTTTTTCTTATTTTTTTCCCTTTTCTTATTTTTATTATTTTTCTATTTATCTTTTGTTAATGAGGATTCTCCTATTCTACATTTGTTTTCTATATTTAATTTTTTACATTGTCCTACATTTAGCTCATTCGCTTTATTTTTTCATTACTATAGTAGCATCATAAATTACATTTGCATTAGGCAAATATTCACTTTGTAATCATGTTGCCAACACATTCGTATAGAACTACTAAATTTGGGAAAACTATAAATATCATGTTATA
>MU223951.1:1613949-1632768 GCA_018584345.1 Thuja plicata
TATTCCTCCCCTTTTTCATCAAGACTCACTAGCACATTGTCCTAGCTTACCATAGTTAAAATATTTTCTCCTTTTTGTCTATTTTTCTTTAATACCTATATTTAATTATTGTGGTAGCCTCCCTTCCTACCTCCTCAATCTAGTTATCATGGTCACTCATGAAGGGTTATAAATCTTAAATTTGTTGTACCATATAGTGCATATAATTAAGTGGTCTTACACTTTATCTTAATTGAAGTTCCCACTAGGCATGTACCAAATAAATGTTTTACTCTCTTAAAGGTAAAACCTATGTTCTATATACTCACATCCAAAAAATACTTACCTAGTGAATCCGTGAACTATTGGTTCACATTCATCTTCTTCATGGAGTAACATTGGACACTAATTTGTGTCATGTTTGTCCCACTTTATACATGTGGTAGCCTCATTCGCGTGTTTGATTATCAAACATTCATTCCTTAGATGCTCTTCTCTGCTATAATTTTTAAACCAAAATTTACTTCTTCTAGGTGGGGGAGAAGTCTTATCTTTTTCATCTTTCTTAATAGTTTTTTAATTCAAGATTATGTTTTCCAATTCTAATTTGAAATTCCTACAAAACCATTCTCCTATATTTTTTACTACTGTCATATTCTACTGATCAATTATAATACATCCTTATAGGAAGAGGAAATCATATCCTCTACTTTTTTCTATAATATGATAGGTTAACCCTAAAATAAAATACTCATTTAATTTCTTCTATGTTAAGATTTCTTTTATCTTTCTAACCACACTTTTAAATTTTTGTTCATAATATTCTACTAACTCGTACGTCCTTAGGTGTTCTTATGTTTCATACTTTATTAATATTTTTTGTTCGTACATTAGGTAAATGAATAATTTAAAAAATAAGTCACTCAATTCTTTCACCTTTTTATCATGCTTAGGGAAATATTTAATGCACCATCTTAGTGCCTCGTCATCAAGGGTTTCCACAAAATTATATAATTGGTTTACTCATCATTCATGTCAGCCTCACTCCATTAGAACTATAAGGTAAAGAGATGCTCACTAGCATCCTTAGTATCTTTATAAAAAAATAGAGACATTAATTTTGTGTGTATTCATATTTGGATGAGGTAAAGGTATTCTTGATTTATTTTGTATGTAGGTTAGTGATTGTCCTTTCTCCTAATGTATTCTCTACTATTTGATCTCTTTGTCTCTTTTTATAATAAACTCTTTTCCTACTTTCACTCATTTTCTACTTAGCCAAAGCTATTTCCCTGTTATTATCTCTTAGAAACTAAGAATCTAATAACTCACAGACCTATTAGAAATATCATACACAATTTCTTCTTGATATTTTTTAAAACCCCATTAAGGATTCGTTACTTAATATACTCTTTAGAAATTATTCTTGAGTTTGACAACATGGGAGGTGACTCTTAATAGTGCATGAGGTTCATATCTTCATAGTGTCTCTTTGGCTTAAGGAATGTGTTGGTTGATAATACATCATTAGTAATAGATTCATCTTTAATTTTCTTTGAGTTGCTTTATTCCTCAACCTAGGAATTGCACTCATCTATCATTTCCATAGTTTCCTTGAAAACTCTAAAGTATTGGTGACTCCATTGCTAGATTTATCTCCTATTTCTTCCTTATTTACGCTCTCTTCTTCACCATAGCAACTACATCAATTATATCCCTACAAATAACGTCAAACTTTTCTATGTTCATTGTTTCCTTATATTCTTTTTATTTTCTTATCATTTTAGTTGGATTTTGTTCTAGATAGATTTTATTTATGTTTCAAACCACTCTATTTATTAAATATTCATGAATTCCATGTCCATTAATGATCTACAAATCTCAATAATATATTTTTTCAATTGTATCCCTCTAGATATACTCTTGATGGTTCTCACAATTTTTCTAACATTTTTCATTATCTTTAGTCAATCCTAGAATTATTTCAATGTTCTTCCTTCTTCCTTTTATTTGTCATGATCATTAAAGTATCTACTAAACCTATCATAATCTCAGCAATAAATTCTTTTACTCTCTTCTTAACTGACAACTATTTTTCATGCAAGGAAGGGGAAGTTCCTTCCCAAGTCACCATGAATATCCTAACATGGAATGTTAGGGGCTTAAATGCCCCTAACAAGAAGAAAATTTTAAAATGCTACATTTCTCATACTAAAGCTGAAATAATTATGCTACAGTAACCAAATTGGACAATCAAGAAATAACTAATTTAAAAAAGAAACTAGGTTTTAGAGAGTTCTGGGGTGCTCCAGCTAGGGGAATCTCATGCGGATTAGGATTTATTTGGGATCCTAGGATGGTGCCTCTTACTGAATTAGAGGATCATGTTAACTGGAGCTGTGGAATTTTTAATTGCATCCAGACATCACTTAGTTGTAGGATCTTTAATGTATATGGCCCTACTCCCAATCTAGAGAAGGAAAGAGTATAGAAAGAAATCGAGAGGAAATTGGAAGTATGTACAGGTGAGATCTCCATCATAGGAGGTAAATTTAATACTATTACTAAAGCCTCTGAGAAATGGGGTGGTCTCCAGAAACTCCCCCATGTCGTAGAGGACTTTAATAAATGAATCAATAGAAATGGTCTCATTGAGGTCTTAACACTGAAGGATGGTTTCACTTGGAATAACAGGAGGAAGGGATTCAACTTTATTGCTGAAAAACTTGATAGATTTTTAATCAATGGAAACCTGGTGAACTTACCATTCATTGTATCTACTGATGTTAAGCCCATTTTAGGTTCAGATCACTACCCTGTAATATTGAATATTATCAAGGAGGGTAAACCGGGTAACTGCCCTTTCAAATTTGAACAAATGTGGTTTAAGAGTGAGGGTTTTCTTGAAATGATTGAATAATGGTGGAAGGAAATTGAGGCATTTGGATCTAAATTATATCAGGTATTAAACAAGTTGAAAATAATCAATAAAAAAATAAAAGTTTGGAACGCTGATCATTTCGGGAATAGTTTTGTAAACAAGAGCACTTTGGTAGAGAAACTAGAAAATTTAAATGAGGAAGTGATGGCTAAAGGTATGGATATTGTCCTTTATGATGAAGAAAAGTGTTTAATGAAGGAATATGAAGAGGTTAAATGGAAAGTGAAGAAACTTTTTGGAGACAAAAATCCAGAGAGACATGGTTGGATGTCGGGGACAGAAATACAAAATTTTTCCACAATAACACTAAACACATGAGAATAGTAAACGGAATCACCTCCATTAAAATTATGGAAGGTGAAGGAGTAGAAGAACCATAAGGTATAGCTAAGGAGGTGATAAGATATTTTGAGAATATTTTTAGTATGCAAGGCGAAAGGAATCTGGAAGCCTATGATAGCTTTATACGTAACATCCCCAGTATTATCTCCCCTCAACAAAACAAATACCTCTTAGGGAAAATCACCATGGATGAAGTGAAGAAAGTCTTATAGAAATGAACCTAAACAAATCTCCAGGGCCTAATGGTTTCCCAGCATGTTTTTTTAGATGTGTTGGGATTTCATAAGTGAAGATGTTTCTAACGTACTAGAAGGGGTAAGAAATTCAGGAAATTTTTTAAAAGAAGTTAACAGTACCTTTATTTTCCTCATCCCAAATAAGGAGAAAGAAAAATCCTTTGATGATTTTAGACCTATTGCCCTATGTAATACCTTATATAAACTATTCACCAAAACAATAGCAAGTAGGTTGCAAAAATTCATCCCAAAATTAATTTGTGAGGAACACACAGGTTTTGTCCTAGGAAGGTCAATATATGATGGGGTAATCATAGCACAAGAAACCATACATTCAGTTCAAAACAATCGTGAACCCAATATGCTAATAAAGTTAGATATCAAAAAATATTATGATAGAGTTGACTCAGGTTTTTTGAAAAAATGTCTGACTTCCTTCGGGTTTGCTAAATAGTGGGTGAACATGATATTTCAATGCATCTCTACCCCAAAATTTTCTATTCTAGTGAATGGCTCTCCCAAAGGATTTTTTGGAAAAAATAGAGGACTGAGACAAGGTGATCCGATATCATATTTTTTATTTATAATAATGACAAGAGCTTTGGGGAGAGCTATCAATAAGGCAAGGTTAGAGGATAGGAATAAAGATTACGAGTGAGAGAACCTACAATGCATCAAAAGTTTGTGGATAATACTATGCTTTATGGCCAAAGTTCTAAGGAGGAAGCGGTAGCATATAAATCTATCCTTGGACAGTATGCTCTTGCTTCTGGGCAATAAATTAACCTAGATAAGACTGAATTTTTTTTCTTTAATACTCCTTCTGCAACAGAAAAAGAGATCTATAGAATCCTTAACTTCAATTCAGGAAATATTCCTTGCAAGTATTTAGGACTACCCTTAGAAAAAGGCATTAGATCGACTAAATTATGAGATAATGTCACAAATAAACTTAAACATAAATTGGAAGCATGGAATGGAAAATGGCTTTCTGCTGGAGGCAGAGCGACAAAGGTATAGTCTGTTATGTCCGCTCAACCCATATTTTCACTGTCTTGCATTGATTTACCAAGCAAAAAGAGAGGAAATTAACAAAATCCTTAGGTCTTTCTTCTGTCAAGGAACAAAGGACAAGAATAATATCTCTCTCCTTTCTTGGGACAAGGTGTGTCATCCTAAAGAGGAAGGGGGAGCTGGGATAAAAGATATAAAACTACAGGGTAAAGCCTTGGGCGCCAAACTTGTTTGGAAAATGTATAAAAACTCACATTTGAAATGGGTAAAGATACTCTCAATGAAGTATCTAACCAATGCTGATCCCATTAATATTTTCAAGGAAAAGGCACCCCCTAAAGGTTCCAAGATATGGAATTTTGTGAAAAAATATTCAAAAAATATTTGTGAAGAAGATTGCAAGGGAGATTTGTGAAAAAATATTAAAAAAGAGCATTCTTGGGGATATTGACATTGTCCTTTACAAAATTGATTATCCCCTAATGATCCCCAAAGCCAGGAACTATGGGAAATCCCTCACGAGGGATATTTCAACTCCTAGATACCCTATTTTATGGTATGAAAGTAGGGAGGCATTCAACTCATCACTTGTGAGCAGAGGCCAAAAATTAAATTTTCTGACTATACTCTTACATGTCAAGCACCCAGACAACTCCAACTAGTTTTTCATGTACTTAAAGGATGAAACCACTGTCAATTTTGGTGATGCTCCGAACGGGACAAGCTCGAATTTTGTGATCATTGTCTCTGACGACGATAGTGAGGAAGATTTGGAGATGCAGGGAAGGATGCCTTCCTCCATGGTGGACCCTTCTTCCTTGGGAGGCAAGATATGGGGTAAAGGCAAAGAAATCCAACCTGGCTAGGAAGTCACTTTATACTATATTAGGTTTTATAAGATAACATGTTTAAGATGTAATCATTAGGTTATTACTCATAGGATATCAATAAATTATAACCCAAAACTATCATTTTGGTTGTCTAGGTATTACTCAGAAAAGACTACAACAACATGTTTTTACTAGAATTTTGGTTTATATCAAGCAATAGAGTATAGCTGTATAGAAATTATAGTAACCTCCAGCTTGTAAAGATTTGTATATTTTACTTTTTTAGCAACAATATGTGGTATTAATATAGACTCATGACCTATATTGATGAATGGAAGCATTATACTCCCTAAACGGCTGCATATCTCTTTATTAAAATTCAGTAATTATACTTCATTTTTACGTTCAATGAAATAATCTCTCTCTCGCAGGATATCATCTGTTACAGGGATCATACACAACATATCGATAATTTTCAGTTCTCTACATTTCATAGTAACATGTTGCAGCATTAAACCTGGTAGTAATTAGATTTTTTATTCAAAGATCACGTCACTATAACTTTATACAATATTTATCTAAAATATAGAACCATAAAAGAAATGGCGTAGAAAGTAACAATAATAAGCCCACATCTCCTTATATTGACATTTATGAAATAAAGAGCCATAAATATATATAATCAATATCCAATACATAAATATAGAAATATATATACATCCATGTGTTTAAATAAACATGATCATATCAATATATATAGAGATATATATTTATATATATTAATGTATATCCATATATAGATATAGATATATATATTTTTCATATATATTGATAGTTGTACATAATATAGATATATATATTTTTATATATATTTAAATTGTTATATTTTTTTTATGTGATATATTTACCCATATATTATAGACTTAGATATAAAAATATATGTCATATACATATCTACTTATATAAATAAATAACTTTATTCTTAATATTGTTCTTATATTTCACCCGTGTATTAATAATTAGTACAAGTACCCGTACACCAATAATTCCCTCTCTAGTCATTCCCCCTCCCTACCAGCTCGCAAGTGTCCCATGGTCTTCTCCTTCTGATACCAGAGTAGTCCGAAAGTCTGGTGGTGGAAGAGATAGTATAGGGCCCGCCCTTCTTTAACTGATTATATATGCATTCAGCTCCCTCTTAGGTTATTCTATCTTCCTGGCCTTTCACCATGTTTTTGAGAAATGTCCACCCCCCTTAAGCTCAAGGGCTCCAAGCCTCAATTAGCTTTTGAGGGGTAAATCATTGTCAATAGACTAAAGTCGGTAATGCTAAATACACATGCTTTAACTCCTTAGGGTCATTTTTCAGATTCTGGGGCTATAATTCCTTTCCAACGAAGATCGATACCGAGTTAACGTAGATATCCCAACAATGTTCATAGCCATGGAAATTCAGGTAGATCCTGGGAAAGGTAACATTGGGAGGTTCTGTGCCCGCATTTTTAAAAGCAAATATTTAGGAGGACTAGATCTAGTTATTCAAAATATTAGCGAAGATTCGTCAATCACAAGACCCATATTTTTGTTAGGAATAAGGTGTCTCAACCTTGTATATTTCCTTACATTTGATATTATTTGTTTTATAATTAATTATTTGCAAATAATGTATTTAAGTTTGATATTCCTTCTATCATTTAGTTGAGTGGACATGTTGTGTTTTCACTCCACTAGGAAGATGACAAGGATGATCAAACTTGGTCTAGGTGGATCTAGGCATCCCTTTTCTGTGGTAGAGGTTATTTGCCAAATGTCAACACTTTGGACAATGTGTAAGGTAATCATGACTAAAACGGTTATGATGGATTCCTATGATGGTCATTAATATTTGTAAGAGCTAATTGTGAAATATTTGATGATAGGTGAAGATATGCAAGACATGTGGCAACTGATCATGTTGAGTATTGTACACTCTTATGTAACTGTGGGGTTTGGGTTCCTATTTTCTTGGACAATGGTAAAACCCTAATACAACTGCCTTTTGGAAGTTGCCCTAAAAAGGGAAGCACATGATATAAGAATTTTTAGGGTTGCAAATTAGAAGTGTAGTTAGTGTATTGTTGGAACATTTTTATGTTGCCAGATTTGTCTTCAAGTGTCGATTATCTCCTGGAAGAACTTGCATTGTAAGTGTATTGTAAACAGTAATAGTTTTGATTAATACATTGTGCAGGTTTTGGAGTGCTGGGGTTTTTTAACAAAAGGTTTTCCAAGGGTAAATCATTGTGTCATTCTCATTTTTCTATGTATGCATGTTATTATATTATCATTCTGTAATTGATAAGGGTTAAATATGAATTTGCACGATCCTCTTCTCAGGAGTTTAGCGTAGGGAAATATTTTCCGCACACTTATTTTCCTTTCAATTTTAAAATATGTCAATGATTAATGGTAGACCTATTCCATCCTCCCCTATTCTGGTATAGACGACCTATCAATGCTGATCTCAAGAACTCCCATCATCCAAGAAATCTAGATTTTCTATTTTTTTACCTTCATGTAAGGGCTCCGGAGGAAGATGATTGGTTCTATAATTATTGGCATGAAGATGATATGGGTAACATTGATAGAGAAGGTTTTAGTGACTCAGATTATGAAGAAGCAATTGTTGAAAGGGTAAATAAAGTTGGCCCAATGTGGAAGAAAAGGAAAAATGAGGACTCCCCCTCAACCACTAAAACCATGGATGTAACTACTTCAATTGGCTTGTGCTCTTTCATCTATGTATGGAGCACCTTTAACCCTCAGTAAAATGTAGGCCCTAACTAATAAGTTTCCCATTGGTGTGTCATCTATTCCTAATAAGTATCTAAACTTATCTGGGCTATTCAAATTGATATCCCAACAT
Organism: Thuja plicata; assembly: GCA_018584345.1. NCBI lineage: Eukaryota > Viridiplantae > Streptophyta > Pinopsida > Cupressales > Cupressaceae > Thuja > Thuja plicata. The sequence goes on from MU223951.1 coordinate 1,622,197, forward strand.
TATTGTTACATGGATATTGTTACTGTATCTAAACATTATCTTTAGATGTTTTTCACTATCAGAATGTTGGGATTTTGATGAGAAATTTTAGTTACAGTTTGGTTAAGATTTGGTAGCAATTAAATACCAACATTTGCTTTCAATTTCTGCATCTCTAAAATCTCTGTACTCCAGACACTTATTTAGAAAGAAATGGAAACATCATATGAAAACCTACCAATTAGATTATGAAGATAATGTTAACTATTGGTTTCTATATATAAAACATGAAATAAGAAATATATTAAGGGATATATAAATCATTTTTTAATATTTAATTATAAACGTAGATTTTTCAAGAAAATTTTATTGATGTTTTCAGTCTTCTGTCAACATATTTGAAGATTCTGATTACAATATAATTAGTTAAGGTCTTGGATATTACAGGATTTTATCTTATCTTAAATTTAATATGGGACAGATAATTAATGTACCATGTGGATATAGTGTTTTGTGTGAGTGGTGTCTGTGTAGGATCAGGTAAAGGGACACTCCAGAAAGAATACAAGCAAAAGTGAAGGATTTACCCAACAGAGCATTAGTGAGAAATTAGGGCTAAATATTTTCGAGGAATTCTTTGTAATAGTCAAGATTTGAAAGTATAAGGGATATCTCTGAAGAGGTATCTAGTTGTAAATAGAGGCATGCCTCCATCTATTCTATTTGTAACTGAGACTATCTGTTTTGTTTTTGGACCTTGGTCCTAGGCTCGACTGGGGGTTTTCTTCTCCGTTCTTTCCTACTAGTGCCCACAGTGAAGGGAGATAATGTAACTTTACCACTTTTTAATATAATTAAATCGATGGCTTAGGCCTTTTACCGATAAAAAAAATAGTGTAGATATTTTATTGATTTAATTTATAAACCCTTAAATCCTTTATTTTTAATATGTTATTTTTTTAGGGGTTGGTACAAGACACCTAATAGTTACACAACAACTTGGTTTTTAATATGCAAAATACTCTCTATCTTGTCTTTTTATTCTAGTAGGGTGATTCTACAAGACTTTCCTTTAGGTGAACTTATGAGGTTTTATCATCTTATTCCATTATGTCACTTATTCTTATTTCCAATGTAATAAGAATATATACATCTACCCTTTAGAACTTTTAGAAAGGAATTCATATAGACCTCATGGCTTGGTATAAAATCTATTTTCAAGGGCTAATGTGTTGCATAGGACTAACAACATGAAATTATTGGTAGAAATCTACTTTGTTAATAAGAGTGGTTCCTACAAGACAATCTCTAAGAACATAGGGTAGATTTTGTATCTATATGAGGCTAACCCTTAAGTTATTTGTGTTGTGGGGGGTGTGAAAAGGAATAAAGGTTTCTTGGATATGGATAGAGGTTTCTTTGATAGGCATAGCTCAGTCACTTGGATATGGAGACCTTTTGATTGATCACTCTAATTTTTAGAAAGGCATTCATAGATAAATTGTTTCTTGGATAGGAAAGCTATCAAATTTAATGTATCTTGTTGTTGTCACACATAGGGAAAATACTCATGTCCACAAATGCATTGACTTGGTCATCAAAGGATTATATTGTAGTGTTTTCGATTGGTTGGTAAAATATGTAGAAGTTTAGGTTGCATTGAGAAATTTAGAACTAAGGCTTAGGCTTATCAAATGTTGACACTCTTTTAGGAAAGTTTTTATAATGAACCTTACAAGTTTGAAAGGAAAATTTGCAAAGAGGAATAAGGATCTGTACGCCTCTCTTTTTCGTGATTTGTGATTCCCAAGCTTTCCAAAGGCAAGGGTCAGTAGCAAAGGTTTCACAATTGATATAAACCAAACACACGATACTACTAAAATGAATAAAAATGAAACATAATCAATAAAATGTACAAGCAAGAGAAAGGAAAACAAATAAATGCAAACCCCACGATGCTTGAAGCTTCTATTATTTCTCTCTCCTCTTTCTGAAACACTGTTATTGATGCTCAGTATTGGCGGGGCAACATCTATGACTTGAGAAGTGTTGAGAAGTTGCTAATTGAAACAAGTGTGTGATCGCAAGATGACTTGAATGCTAGAACCAAATTGATGGAGTAATGGCGCACGAGAGCTTGAAATCCTAGATCCTTCAAATGGTTATGAAGGGTTTATTATATAGGAATTGGTGATGATATGAACTATTGAGATCAATCCCAGAGACATGGAGATGAATGGTTGAGATCAAAAGGAACTGGAGAGGTCCTCAGTAAACTCCACCTCTTCATTTGGTAAAGAGGAGATAGAGTTTGGTTGAATGAAGAGCTAATTATGTGTTACCTTTTTGAACTGAAGAGGTGGGTGAAGTTACCCATGTGGACTAGAGAGATGGGTGGAGTAACCCATGTGATCTGATCGGAGTTATCTCTTTGAAGATAAATGAGTATTTAATTCATTTATTTAATAATTGTTTTCAACATGTGAGATAATTGAATTCTTTTTGATTAAGAATTGCTTTATTTGATGAAATTAAATTAATTTAATTGGAAGAATTTAATTAGTAAGTTTAAATATTTGAATTTAAACTACAGGAAATTGAGTTTAATTAATCAATTAATGATAATTAATCAATTAAAGCTATTTAATTAAATAAAATTAATTATTTAATTAATTTTGGGAATTTGATTAGATGGTTTAGGGAATGAATTTAGAGGAAAATAGATGATTAATTAATGATTAAAAAATCATTAATTAATAGATAAAAATTAGTGTTTTTAATGTAAAGTCACAAGCCTGTCTATTTTAGGGTGTCTACATTTGCCCCTCTTTGATGTGATGTGACTTGTTGCAGTGTGTCAAAGATTCTTTGATTTTGCCCTGGCAGCAGTAGGTTTATTTATGCCCCCTCAACAAATTTGAGCGAAAAGTCGCAAGACGGGCGTTGATTTGTTGAAACTGCAATTTCTGGAACTGGGTAGCTGACAGAATTGAAAAACATTTTAATATGCCCCTGTAATTGACCGTCAAAGTTTCTAGGGACTGGGAAGAATTTTCGGAGCTCCTAGTAAAATTAGGGCTTTTCTGAACCCCTATAAGTAGTGAAGAGAGCTCTTCATTTGTCACTTTTTGATCTCGGAGCTCTGATTATCTTGGTGAGTTTGTCTTCTGATTTTTGCCTTATTTTCTTCTATTTTCGAGTGATGGCTGGCCTTCCTGGCATTGTTCACATCTCCAATCGAGTCTGGATCTACCGCAAACCAGCTGGCTATGGACATCTGATGAGTTTTCTCATGTTGCGTGTTATTAATGCTTGTATTTATTGCTTTTAAAAATCATACTTTTTGGAAAAATGTCATGTGTGCCGCAATCGAGCATGGTTTTGCCGCAATTGCGGTTTAAATGCCGTAATTGCTGGTTAAATACTGCAATTGATAAGTGTGTCGCAATTGTAGTTGTAAAATGCCACAATTGAAATTTGTTTTCTGCACTTGCTGTTTGTGTTTTGCAATCGCTTAAAAGTATCGCATTCGCCATGCTTTATTACCACAGTTGATTTTTTTGCATTGTTTGGCTATTTTCCATGTCTGTTATTTTATTTTTCTAGCTTCTGTTACTTTCCTCAATGACTGAAACTGATAATTTTATGTTCTTACTCTATGTGCAGTTCACTGGGCGGATCTTGCAGTGTCGGGAGTCTAGACCGGTGGGACTCGTGTATCGATTCCAGCTGACCAAGGATGAGAGGTCAGTGCTTCGTGATCTCGGTTTGTACTGGTTGTGTTATATGCCCAAGATCATGACCAATAGGGGTCTGATCTCTTCTCTTGTAGAGTGATGGCATTCAAAGATGCACACTTTCTGGCTACCCATCGGGGAGTGTACCATGACTTTGGAGGATGTGTATCGCATCCTCCAACTCCCTATCCAAGGCGAGCTTGTGGAGTATTCCACACGCACTGGTGTTACTGCATTGACTGAGCTCTCTGGATTGCCCCAGGATAAGCTCAGGCTTGCTGGTGATTATGACATCCCTTGGTCTAGATTTGGGTTAGGCCTTGATAGACTGTCCACGCTGCTAGGTAGTTTGATATGTGGGATTCTATGCCCCAATCGTCAACAGCATGGTTTTTTTGTCAGCTTTGGTGGTGTTTTACAGAGTATGGTCCAGGACCATACCATCTTCACTTGGGGTCCATGCATGTTGGCCCACATGTCTTTTCACATGTTGTATGTGGCTTACCTTGATGGTAAGTCGCTTAGTTGCGGTGCTACTTTGCTACAGATTTGGGCATGGGAGCATATAACAGTCTGTCATCCTGTTGGTGCCCATGCTCTCCCGATAGATAGGCCGTATGTGTTCGTGTATGATGGTGCTATTGTCCAGACTCATATGGGTCATCTTTCATACTGGTGGTAGTAGCTAGATATGATTCATTATTTTATTTGGAGGCCGTACAAAGATTGTCCCGTCTGGGATGGAGAGGACATCCATCTCCCATTTTGTCGATAGCGGAGATACTTGATTGGTCGCGTGACTGATCACTTCCATATGATAGATTTTCATAACACCGACAGGGTGTTATGTCAGTTTGGAGAGCAGCAGGATGTATCTGATTCTTACGCCTACTTTGCTTGGAGGTCGAGGGATGCTACTGTTTGGGGTGTTGTGGTATCACTTGATGCTGCTCGCACTGATTTTTTAGGATTACTTCTTGTGGCATGGACCTGGCACTCTACCACTGTAGACCTAGGTTTTTCTTGTGTCTGATATGCTTATGTACTTCCTTTCTTCTCTTTGATTCTTGCTCATATCTTGTTATGGTACTTTTTGTCATTATCTGCTCTGGTACTGATAGTTGAATTTGTCTTTTGCAGACACTACACCGCAGTATGATGCCCATTGGTTGCAGCATCGATCGATTGCACTGACAGATGTCTTGCATCTTATTCCCAAGACTGTCATGAGGAGGGCTCGACGGGTATGGTGTGGTAGGGGAGGCCGTGATGGAGGGAGGGGTGGTGGCAGGGAGGGAGGGAGGGATGGGGNNNNGGGAGGGGAGGGAGGGATGGTGGGAGAGACGGAGGATGGGGTAGGGGTGATGATGGAGGCGATGATCTTGGTCCCGGGGGTGCTAGCAGAGGGGTTAGGACCAAAGGTGGGCAGAGTGGGGGTCATACTAGTGCTCCTAGAGTTGGGTTGGGTGCCATTTTGGAGGAGGAGGAGGCCATAGAGGAGGCACCCTAGTTAGTTTGGAGGGTGCACAAGCAGACACTTGTAGTTTTGGCTCCTAGACATGAGGATAGGGTTATTATTGAGGATGTTGATGTGGAGATTGCAGATATAGATGTGGAGGCTCTAGATGAGTAGAGTGCTGAGATAGGTTCCTCAAGGGAGAGTGGCAGTACTGGGAGTAGCATAGGGGAGAGCTCAGAGAGTACGGATGATTCCTTGGTTCTCAGGCAGAGAGGAGGTGAGGGACTAGGAGGCCAGGCAGAGGAGGGTGATATGGACGTTGCCATGGGTGGTATGGATGATGATCCCTCAGAGGTGGAGTGCCTCACCCAACAGGTTCAGGATCTATAGGCCTGACTTTCCTTATCCGATGCATGTGCGACTGTCTTGGAGGCTCGTGTTACAGTAGCTGAGTCTAGAGAGCGACAGGCTTAGACTGAGGTTCGCTCCTTCATTGATAGTGTACAAGATGTTTCCCATAGAGAGATTCTAGACATGTACTATAGATCTGGGCGAGACTCTCAGAGAGAGATTAACTATTGGAGACCCATTATGAGGGTGCAGTTCCTGTGGCATAGAGGGTGCCTAGTTACATAGCATCGCAGAGATCTAGCAGGGCTCAGCATTCTTAGAGAAGTGGTGTTAGAGCTCCTGGGTCCTCTCACAGGATAGATTCTGATATGCCTCCCCCTCGTGCGCCTCTGGGCGAGGGTGGGGGTAGCTCTTGTTGACGATGTTCCTTGTACCATTTTTGTAGTGATTCATTGTATACTCTGAGTAGTACCATTTTTGTATCTTGATACACTGATATATATTGATATACATGTTGATTACCTTCTTTGATCAGACTTGTGACTCTTCATTGTACTTAGATATTTTGATTTATATGAGATGCAGCTAGTATTTTTGATGTGATGTGCAATGCTTACTTTGTTATATGTATGATTCTACATGATTTGGTGGTTTAGATGATGAAATGTATATGCAATGTGTTTCTATTGTGCAGACTCATATATGGATGATTTACTTTTCCTATAATACTGACATGTCATGCAGGATGGTGTAAATGAGATGCATGTTTATATGAGATTCTTATGGATGCATGTGTTTTTATGATTTATCATGTATGCAACTACCATGTTTTTGTACTTTTCTGATGCACTTAATGAATGAATGCAATCTACTATGCACAAAATATCTAAGTAATGCATGTGTTAGTTAGAAAGAAGTTAGTTTGGATAGATGTGCTCTGAGATTGATCTAATTGAATGTAATGATAGAAAAGTTTTATTTTTGCATTTTTGGATAGATATGATCTAATAGAAAGGATGAATGTCCCAAGTCACTGCCCTTGTTTCCAATATTTTTCATCATTGCATCTTTTTTTTTTGTATTTTCTGATATTCTAGAAAAGCATCAAATGATCCAGATCACATACCACCTGGATACCGCCATGAACTCTTGATAGCGGAAGGAGTAGAGAGATTGAATAGAAAGAGACCCGTAGTGCACCCAAATATTGACCATCTAGATTCAACTACGTTCCCTATTTGAAAAGAAAGAGAGCCAAAAGCACCCAGATATTGACCATCTGGATACCACTTGTCCTCTAAAATTAATCTAAAATAAAGAAACCAAGATAGAACTCCTATGTACCCAGAGTCCATCTGGATTACACTGTGAGCTCTTGATTTTTGAAAGGGAAATCCAAGCAAACAAGATAGAACTCCTACACCCCTAGAGTCCATTTGGATAGCATTGTAAGATCTTGTTTGCAACATAAAGGGAAAGACCATAGAAACCAAGATAGAACTCCAAAGCAACTTAGAGTCCATCTGAATAGTGCTGCGAGCTCTTGATTCTATAAATAAAACAAGAAAAATAAAAGAGAAGAAATGTCCAATTCTTTCCCAGGGTTAATCTCAGATTGTGGAACTGCGAGGCTGCCAAATAAGTGACAGCACCTACCGCATTTATCCTAAATCATCATGGCCCTAAAATCAAAGTGAACATTCAACAGACAGCAATCAAAAGAAAATAAATCATGATCTATCATAGCTACTCTCCTCACATGGTGGATCCTGGGGTAGCGTAAGAACATAACCCCAAAATATAGACTGACATCTGACCAACTTGACTGACCTAGTCAACATTTTTGTATGGTTCCTCGATGCAGTTGGATTCTCTTGATTGGCTCAAACTCTTTGGATAGGCTTGGTTGGCTTGATTGCTTTGATCATGTGGGCAGCTGATCAAGCTGTGTCAGATGTGCCCAATGCTTATTCACAAAGCTCATGATTATGACAATATTGATTGATAGATTTGATTACTTTGATCATGTTGGCAGTTGATCAAGCTGTGTCAGATGTGCCTGATGCTTGTTCGCAAAGCTCATGATTGTGACAATTTATAGTTTGGCTTGGTCGCCTATTGCTTGTTGGTTGAATTGATAGATTGATAAAGTCGTGTCAGATGAGCCCAATGCTGATATGCAAAGCTCATGATTGTGACATTTGATCGATTGGGCATTCTTTCCCCTTGCTCTCTTGATAACCGAGTTGGTTTTATTGCTTTGGATTTTGCAATTTTTTGAATGTTTTTTTATGAAGATTGATTTTATCTTGATTTTTTGATCTTTTTAGGATGTTTTGATGATTTTTCCAATTTTTAAGATTTTTTCGGACATTTGGAATCACCCTCTAGTTTGGTGGACTAGTATTAACCATGGGTAAGTGCTTGGTGCTCACAGGAGTTTTGTGCTTTTGGATATAGCTTGGGATAGGCAGTCTTGCATTTTGAAGTGTGATCAAGCTTTTGGAGTTCATTGATGGTGAAGTTGGATTTGAACACTTGGCACCTGTTTGTCAGGTTTTCACCAAGGTACCCACTTAATAGCGCCTGATTACCAAGTTTTCACTGAGAGAGTGATTTTGTTTTCTCTTTACTTTTTTGCTTTTTTTTTTTATTGTCACCAAGGTGCCTGATTGCCAGGTTTTCACCAAGGTAACTTTTGTATTTTTTTTATTTTTTTGGTATTTTCTAGATATGTAGATAAATGCCTTAACCATAGAGACCTTTAAGGGTAGAACCTCTTCAGGTGCATGTTGTTGATGTAGTTAGGGAGCTGATCTCCTTCTGGTGTTGCTAGTATGAATGCCCCACTCTGAGTAGAGCTGATAATAACAAATGGTCCTAGTCAGTTAGGCTCAAACTTTCTGGGTTTGACTCACTCTGCTTGATTCTTTTGATTTTCCATGAGGACAAGGTCTCCTACCTCAAATGTTCATGGCTTCACCTTCTTGTGATAGTTCCTTCTAAGGTGATTCTGATAGCCTTGTAAATGGTCGAAGGCATGTTGCCTTCTTTCATCTAGTAACTCTAGTTCACTGAGCCTTGCCACTCTATAGTCTTCATCTGAAACCAGGTTCTTCAATGATATCCTCAGGGATGGGATTTCTACTTCAAGGGGTAATACCACCTCTGATCCATAGACTAGGGAGAAAGGAGTGGCTCATGTAGGTGTTCTCACACTAGTTCTGTATGCCTATAATGTGAGACTAAGCTGTAAATGCCAGTATCTCCCTGATTCGTTCACTATTTTCTTCAAGATTTTTAGGATTGTTTTGTTTGTAGCTTCAGATTGGCTATTCCCTTGAGGGTAGTAAAATGAGGAGAACCCTTGTTTGATGTGGAACTGTTCACATAGGTCTTCAACATCCTTGTTCTGGAAAGGGGTACCATGATCTGTCAGGATTGTTTGGGGGATCCCGTATAGATAGATGATGTGGTTAAGTATGAACATCGCTATTTTCTTTCCAGTGATGTAAGTGAGGGGGATTGCTTCCACCCACTTGGTGAAGTATTCCATTGCTTCTATGATGTACTTGTGTCCATTTGCTGAAGAAGGTGTGATTTTGCCCACTAGGTCAAATCCCCACATTGAAAATGGTAATGGTGACGTGATGGGATTTAGTTCCTAGGCTGGTGCATGGATGAGGTCTCTATGAATTTGACATTGTCTACAACTTTGAACATGCTTGTGTGCATCTGTCTCTATTGTGGGCCAATAGTATCCCATGCGGATTATCTTCTTAGCTAAGCTATTTCCACCTCTGTGGGTTCCACAAGTTCCTCCATGTACCTCGTACAAAGCTTTCTGGGATTCCATGGAAGTGAGACATCATAGTAACGTTCCATCTAGACTTCATCTATATAGAGTAGTTGAGAGGATGGTATATCTATAGGCTTGGCGGATGAGGGCTTTTCTCTGGTTCCTAGAAAAGTTTGGTGGTAAGACATTGTTTTGGAGATAGCTATAGACATCTTGGTACCATGGGGATTCAGGACCAACAAGGACACACGCTGATTCTGTGATAGAGGCCAGATGTGATGGCACCAAGAGTTGCTCCACTAGAAACTAGAATTTGGTATTGTTACCTTTCATATCAATCAGTGATGCTATGGTAGCCATTGCATGTGCCACTTTGTTCTGTGCTCTTGGGACTTGCTCGAAGAGAATGTAATGAAACTTGGTGCGTAGTTGTTCCATCTGTGCTCTGTATGGTATGAGCTTCTCATCTTTGGTTATATAATCATTATTGACCTGACTGATGACCAACTGTGAATCACCAAAGACTTTAAGGTTCTTGATTCTCCATTGAATGGCTATCTTTAGACCGATGACCAATGCTTCATATTTTTCTATATTGTTGGTGCATTGGAAGTTAAGTCTGAAAGACTTTGGAATTGTATCATGATTTGGAGTGATAAGAACTATCCCTACCCCCGCCCCATGGTTCATAAACGATCCATCAAAATAAAGTTGCCATACCTCGATCATCGGTTGTAGTGTCATGATAGATTTGTTAGGAAAGTCAGAGATAATAGGCTGGTGGTCTTTAATTGGTGCCTCTGCTAGTTGATCTACTATCACTTGTCCTTTGATAGCCTTTCTATCTATGTACTCAATGTTGAATTGACTTAAGATCATTACCCACTTTGCCAGTCTTCTTGTGAGCGGTGCTTTGCTTAATAGGTACTTGAGAGGATCAATATGTGTGACCAATTTCATTTGGTGACTCAACATGTAGTTGTAATCACCTAAAAATGGTCACCTAAACCCTAGACCCCCAATCTCAGCATTTAATCAAGAAACCCTAACCTTGATAAAACCTAAGTCCTAAATCAAACAGGCAATTCATCAAATTGAACTAATCTGACCTAAACCCTAGGTCCTAATCAATCATCGTACTTGATTAATTAATTAATTCCTAAAATCATAATACATTGGCAAATAAACATTATGTTAATTATTTAATTGATATTATGACATATTAATTAAATAAATATTACAAAATT
>MU223951.1:1657422-1674155 GCA_018584345.1 Thuja plicata
TTCCCAGCCCTTCAGCCAAAATAGCAAACAATATAGGAGAGATAGGGTCCCCCTGCCTAAGACCCCTTGAAGGTTTGAAAAAATTGGAGGAACCACCATTCACAATAACAGAGGAAGTCACTGTAGAAACCAGCTGATCAACAATTTTAATAACCCCTGCATCAAAACCAAAGCTGCTTAAGAATTTTTGGAGAAATTGCCAATCAACCCTATCATAGGCTTTAGATAAGTCCAATTTCATGAGAAAGCCCTATTTCTTGGTTGTTTCAAGGGAGTGAATATTCTCATGGGCTACCACTATGGAGTCTAGGATTTGTCTCCCTGGAACAAAACCATTCTGCTGAGGAGAGATAATTGAAGGCAGAAAAGAAAGCAGTCTGGATGTCATAACTTTAGCTATGATCTTGTAGATCCCATTACAGAGACTAATTGGTCTGAAGGATTCCACCGTATTAGCACCATGGATTTTAGGAACAAGGACCAAGAAGGTGGCATTAAGTTCTCTAAGGAGAGTTTTAGTTCCAAAAACTTCTTTGATAGCATGGATAACATCCTGACCAGTTATCTCCCAAAACTGCTAGAAGAAGAAGAGGGGAAATCCATCAGGACCTGGAGATTTGTCGCCTTCAAAGGAGAAGACAGCATCTCTGATTTCCTTATCATTTGGGATAGCTTTGAGTCTGGAGTTGGTATTTCTGTCTATCAGTAAAGGAATAGCAGAGAGAATTTCATTTTAGCTCTGGGATTCAAGATTAACATCTTTGGAAAGGAGTGAGAAAGATTGAAGCATTTCCTTTCTTATCTCTTCTTCCTTAACCAAAGACTTATTATTAACAATTAAGGAAGAAATTTTGTTAATAGCTTTGTGTTTCATTGCTGTCATATGAAAGAATCTTGTATTTTTATCACCATCTTTAAGCCAAAGGGCTCTTGATCTTTGCCTCCAAAAAGAATCCTCTTTAGAAATGATATTATGATATTCAGCCACCAGCACATTCTTAGTACTTCTATGCTGCTCTGAGAGACCCTCTTTTTTAATAGTTTATTGAATAGCCTTGATCTCTTCCTGTTTGATGCTTTTAGCCTTGAATATGTCCCCAAAGACTTCCTTGTTCCAAGTTTTAACATTTTTCTTGACATTACTCAGCTTTTTAGCTATTCCATACATGGCAGTACCTTCCTGGTTATAATTCCACCATTTAGTAATACAGTCCTTCAGATTTGGGTGGGCAAGCCACATCTTCTCAAAGCAAAATTGGGTATTCTTTTTGCCATTCAAAATATTAGCATTGAAGATAATAGGGAAATGGTCAGAACCAATCCTAATAGAAGAAGATAAAGAGCAGGAAAACTTAGAGAGCCAATCAATTATTTACTATTTTGTTATGTTATATTATTAAAATAATAAATAGCGGTCATATTTCTCATCATTAAATAATACTATTTTTCCTAAAGTATACATATGAAAATTTGAAGTTACAAAATCATCAAAATTATTATTTATGATTTCCCCATAACTTCTTTCATAAGTTACAATTAATTACGAAGATAATGAACTTTTGTTCAATATACTATTCAAATATTCAATTTATATTGTTTTCTTTTGGTGCCAAAATATGTCTTCTTATTTCTACATGATTAGTGTCACACAATTTGTCCACACTACCTTAAACACATTCTCATTTCACCATATCATACCCCTAAAAACATTACACAATAGGCAAGAACTTTGACGCTTGTGTCTCTTGTTAAATACTTATTACTTGATTTAATGATTTCTATTTCCATTCTAAATGTTATAAAATAGAAACTATATTAACAATAAAATTATTATTATTTTTAAAAAAATTTATTATTATTTTTAAAAAAAATTATTAGTATATATCAAATATTTTAGAAACTCATGAAATAAATACTTTGTGTACACTTTCCAAAAATTAAATTGAAATTTTTATTTAAATTTTTTAATATTTATTGACTTAATATTATATAAATTTTATTTAATATTAAATTATTTATAATCCTTTTTAAATAAATATTAAATTTTTTTATTTATATACATTAAAATAATCATTTTAGAAAATAATATTTTAAAAAATTCAATGTATGTTTTTTTTAAATTAAATATTTTTCCATTTCTATTAAAAATGTACAAGGCCAAAATTTATATTAAATAAAGCTTAGCATAGGATAAATGATTTTCTTTTACTTTGTTAAAAATAAGGATTCTTTTATAAGAAAATGTTTAAGAAATTTTTTTAAAGTAAAAGTAAATTAAATTAGCAGCTATTATTTTTGCGTAGGAAGTTTGAGAGAAAAGAGAAAATTAATAAAGATTAAAATGAAATATTAACTAGAACTCTCTCGAGTTCGTGGTTTTTTAATGAGAAGGGAGGGCACAAGGGATATGGTTCTCTTTTTTTACTTTTCATTTTATTTTGGCGATTTAACATGCAGGTTTGAGGTTTGATCATATAATTTGTAGTGTTTCTTTGGGGTTGTGTGTTATTTTTGTGCGATTGTAGTGGTCTTGTTGGCATTTTTTTTAATTTTGCTGATATTTTTGTGTGGGGTAGTAGAGGTTTTGATTTGGCCATGTATGGCGAATATCAATGGTGATTCAAGAAAGAAAAACTATTTTTTTAGGGATGTTGTAGTAGGAGGCATTTTAGCTTCTCAAGTCTGTGAAAATCTGATATTTGACTCGTTTGATGCAAGCATGGGGGAGACTTCCTCTCAAATGGAAGGTTTCAAACCTTCAAAGGTGAATAGTTGCCTTGCAAGGAGAGAGATTAGGCATGTCCTTGTGATTCAACTTGATTCAGTGGAAGAAGATATTAACTATCTATGTAGTCATACTTTAATATTCAAATTTATGGGGATAAGAGTGTTTCTAACTTTTTTGGAGTCATGAGCTTGTCACACATGGAATCTAGAGAGGGAAATAGAGGTGCTTCTAGAAGCTAATGGATATTTCTTGGTTATTTTCTCAGGCATGTATGATAGGAACAAGGCTTTTGAAGGGGGGGGGTATTTTCCTAATCAATTTGGTCTCTTTATCAAGCTATGGCATGTTGGATTCAAGCTTACTATCAAGCTTCCATTGTGGGTTCTCATTTGGGTAAGGCTTCCATGGTTTCCTCTAGAATTTTGGTGAGAGGACACCTTCAATCTGGTAGCTACGCAGCTGGGAAGATCAGTTGGTCCTTTGTGAAAGAATGTGAAAAAAATGTAATTACATATGCCTATATTTGTGTTGAAGTTGATTTAAGTAAGCCATTACTAGATTCTATGGAAATCTAGTTTGGATCAAACTCTTGGATTTACTTGTTGGATTATGAAACCTTACCATTTTGTTATCGGATCTATCACAAATATCGGCATCAACAACGAATGTTCCCTAAGTCTAAACCTGTAGGAACTTACATAAGTGGTCTGAAAATTTCACCTCCTAAACAGGATAAGGGAAAGGCTCCTATGGTTGCAGATAAGGAAAGAAGAGGTATGTAGAAAACCTTTCATGGTAGACAATCTGATGAGGTTTTTAATAGGTTTGATGCCTTGGATGACCTAGATGAGTTTGATGAGTCTATTGCAAATCTTCCTATGGGTTAATAGCTTTTGGCTTTAGGAAATTCAAATGGAGAGAAGGGAAATAGTGCTTAAGTTGATCTAGAAGAAGAGGTTATAGGTGTGAAAATGGACACAAATGCTCCTTTGGGGACCATAGGATAAATGGGAGGAAGTGGAGGTATAAATATTAAGGGTAATTTAAGCCTCATATGTACTAGACCTTTAGAGGAAAATATTTATCATCAAGGTAATAAGAGAAAGGAGACTCCTCCCATGCTAGGAATCCATCAAAAATCTTTCAAAAAAGTCAACAGGAGAAGGCTTAGAAGGTGGGAAGGAAGAAGGAACAAGAGAAGGTGAATCTTGTGGGTGAGACCTTGGTGGAGTCTAGATCATTGAAGACCATTGATTCTCACTTTTCTCCATCCAAAAATGATTTTTCTCTCATGGAATGTAAGGGGGTTGAATAACATCCCTAGACAAAAGGCTATTCATGAGTTGATTGTCTCTTGTTCTCCTGATGTGGTTTTTATCTAGGAAACAAAATTATACGTTGATGGTATGTTTAATAAGGTATCAAAAAATTGGCCACAAAGTAACTATCAATGTATTGGGACTCAAGGTAGTTATAGATGTATGGCTCTTTTGTGGGATCCATATAAGATTGTTCCACTCTGGTGGATCTCTATTAGGTCTTCTATTTCTTTGGTGGCTATAAGATATGAATCTAGTGATAACCTTCTCTTTACCAATGTTTATGCTCCAAATAAGTTTTTGGGGAAGTCACCGTTGTGGTCTTATATAGGATTGGTTTTCTCCCTTGGTCCTTTATTCCCTTGGATTTTGGAAAGAGATTTAATGCTATTACAAATTTAGAAGAGAAATGGGGGGTAATTCCTTGACTCATTCTTCTGGTCTTCTGAAGAACAATATGGAAACTTTGAGGCTGTTGGATGTTAAACCTTCCAATGGTTTATTTAATTGGAACAATAGGAGATATAAAGAAGAGGCTATAGAGGAAATATTGGACATTTTTATGGTCTCTTTCCTTTGGATGGGGGATATTTGGAATACTAGTTTAGACATTTCAGATTGGAGAGGCTTGGATCATTAGCCAATCAAGATTTCTACTACTACGTTTTAGGTATCAAAGAAGCCCTCTTTTAAATTTAATCTTATGTGGCTTCGGGATTCATCCCTTCATGATTTCATGGCGAACTAGTGGAGTAAAGGGAAACCTACTTATGGAACTACAATGCACTCTTTTGTGGAACACGATGAGTTTTGGTAAATATCTTCTTGGAAAAAGGAATGCTCAATCTTGGGTTGATTCCATTACCTATCAAATTAGGGATCAAGGCATGTATGAAGAGTTATATAGAGAGGAAGCTTCTTTAGTGAAGGTTCTAGAGGAGTGGGAAGCTGGAGAGGATTTTTATTGGAAGCAAAAGGCTTGGGTGGATTGGTTACAGCCAGAAGGGGACAAAGACACAAATTTTTTCCATAATACAGTAAATAATAGAAGGTGTTTAAGATCAATCACTTTCCTTATTTCCTCTAAGGTAATTCTCCTTTCTTCTCAAGAAAAGATTACTCAGGAGGCCATTAGTTTTTTTTGTGAATTTTTTCATCGAGGATTTGGCCCCCGCTGAAGAGGAGGAAATATTGGTGTTGGATTGTTTTCCTCCCCTTTTTTCTAATGAGATGAATGATGATCTCATTCGACCTATTTCTTTATATGAAGTAGAAGAAGTTGTTTTTGGCATGAAGAAGGGTAAAGCTCCAAGGCCAGATGGATTCCCTCTAGAGTTTTATCAGGGATTTTAGGAAATCATTAAGTTGGATCTCTTTGAGGTTATTCAGGAATCCTTCAAGAATAAATAAATGCTTAAAGATTTGAATGTTGCGTTCCTTGCACTTATTCCTAGAAAGGAAGGAGCAAACTCCCTTGACTCCTTTTGACCTATTTCTTTGTGTAATGTGGCCTATAAAATTATCACAAAGATAATTGTTGAAAGCCATAAACCATGGTTGAATAGATTAATTTCGAAGGAAAAAGGAGGCTTTGTTTTTAGGACACAAATATTCTATGGGATTATAATTTCTATATAGGTGGTGCATTCTATTTCAGTCTCTAAGGAGAAGCCTATGTTCATAAAACTTGACATGGATAAATCCTATAATAGAGTTAAGTGGTATTTTTTGCACAAAGTTCTTGGTTCCTTTGGATTTGGATTTTAATGGATCAAGTGGGTTATGAGTTGTATTACTTCCTCTTCTTTTTTTGTTATTATTAATAGAGAGCCCTTAGAGTTATTTGGTGCATTGAGATGTCTTTGGAAAGATGATCCTCTTTCCCCCTATCTCTTCATTCTAAGGATTGAAGGATTGTGAAGATTTTTAAATTTGATAGTTAGAAAAGGCTTGATCGAAGGATGGAATTGGGGTCATGGCATTCCTCCCTCTACCCATCTTCAATTTGTTGATGACATTGTTCTTATGGGTGCTGCCCAAATCAATGAAGTTACCAGTTTTAGAAGAGCACTAGATATTTGCTTAAAAGACTAAGGAAAAAAGATTAATGAAAGAAAATATTCTATCTTATTCTTAAAACTCCTCTTATTCAAGCCAAGATTGCTGAAATTTAATGATTTCCAATTGGAACACTTCTATTTGTCTATATTAGAGTTCCTCATTTGGAAAACCACTTACCTAGGGTATTTTGGCAGGATATATTGGATAAATTATGTCGTAAGTTGAGTCATTGGACTAACATATTACTCTCAATAGTAGGTAGAGTGACTCTTTTCAAATCAGTGATCCATACACTCCCTATTTATAGATGTTTTGTGTAGACCAATACAACTAGCTTTATTATAGAATTTGAAGTGTTTTCCAGGAATTTTTTATGGATAGGTAACTTACTTTCTTCAAAGTGGAGTTTGGTTAAATGGGACTTTGTTTGTAGGTCAAAGTAGGATGGTGGTCTTGGTTTATGAAATATAGGTTTGAATGGTCGTGCTCTGGTAGCTAAAATTTTCTAGAAATGGTGTATCAACCAAGATCAAAGATGGGCTAAAATCATCAGCATAAAATATTTGGGGCGAATGGAGGGAAAGATGTACCTCGGTATAATCTTCAATAGAATGGTTCCATGATTTGGTATAATCTTAAACAAGGAGCCCAATTAGTAAAGAAAGGTTTTTCTAGATTTTTAATAAGGGTACTGATCCTAGGTTATGGACTGATTCCTTCAATGGATTCCCTCCTATTCTATCCCACTTTCCTCATTTGCATTCTCTTAGTGATTATTTTATTGAAGCTAGATGGACTTGTGTTGAGGATTTTAAGATTGTTATGAACTTGGAAGATGGTCAAATGGCTAGATGGAAACAACCACATGAGTGGCCTGCTGGAGGTTCAGTTGAGGATAGGGAGGAAATTTCTAGAATTTTGGTTGGGAGAATGTATAATTCACTAAATGGAACAGACATTATTTCCTAAAGTCCTAATCCAAAAGGTAAGTCTACTATGGTTTTGAGGTATCAGGGACTTGGCAGGTTGGATTTTGGAAGAGAAAATGCATCATGGAGGTTTGGAACAAAATGAATTGGCCTAAGTGTAATTTTTTCTTGTGACTAGTGATGAACTATAACTGATTGAATGTTTGAAGATGACAAAGTTGATGATCACTGAGCTGCAGAAAGTAAATGCAAGACATTAAATCAGTTAATGTATTGTATTGTCATTGATGTCAACTTGATATGATATGATTTATCATACACATGTTGTCACGACACTTATATATCTGAAGAGACAAAGTTTTTGTCATCGGTAATCATGTACACCAAGTGACAGTAAACCACGAGGGATAGTGAACCTGGAGCACATAATTTCATAGTGTTACCCGAGGGACAGTATTACCCAGGCAAGTGATTCCTGAGAAAGAATTACCAAGATAACTATAGTTGTCACCAAACAAAACTCAAAATTGTTGCCCGAGCTATCTACAGTAGTCACCGAGAATAACTTAAGTGTTGACCAACATGAACTGAAGTTAGGATATGAAAAAACAAATTAGCTAGAAGAGATAATTATAAGAATTAATTGTTTAATTACTTTGTTTTCATCGATCAGTTAAAAGATAAAGATACGAAGGAGATTAAAAGCATTTTTAATCCCATAAATCAAGGAGAGATTTACGGGATAAAACTAAAGCAAGCATGACAAGATTTATGGATCAAGAAGTAATCAACGAAGAAAATAAGAAGGAGAAGAAATAGTAAAATCATGTCTATAAAAGGAGACAAGTAATTCATTATTAAAGAGACGAATGCTGAAGAGAATTCTGGTGAAGATATAAGTCTTCATATAGATCTGATCATACAAGCTAAAGAATAGAGCTAAGAAATCTGCGAACACCAACCAACAGAGAAGCAACAACATTCATTGAGCAGAAAGAAGTGGAGAAAATGAATTGAAGAGAAAAATGATCAAAAGAGGTATTATGAGTTTACAATAGATCTAAACATCTACAAGATTAAGTTGTATTTATGAATAGATCATATATTGTTTTAGTTTAACCATTGATTCATAAAATCTCTTAACAAAGTAGGATTTAACCATCCTTTATATATTGAGATACATCCCAAGGAGTATCAAAAAAATTTCATGTTGACAACATAGTGAATGCTAGGTCAAGTGATAAACTGTTAGTGATAAATCCTCTAACAAGGTCGCACTTAACAGTGTGTTTGTAACCTTTAACAGGGTTGTCTATTCACAAAGCTCACCTCAGAAGAGTGAAAATTTTGGGTTACCGATCCCAAGTATTTTTTCCCCTAACAAGGTTTCCAGGTTAAAAATACATGTGTCAAATGTGTATATGTTTCATTGCTTTGATGTTTTTCTTTACACATTGCTAAAGCAGAATTGATCGATAAACACTAAGTTATTTACTGTATTTTGGTAAAGGTTAAGAAAAGATAGACTGCTCGATAAAGCTTAAGGAAAGGATAAAGAATATAAACATCATGTAGTAAATACATGTTAGATTCACACAAGGCACACATCTTGTAGGACTGAACATAACTAGAGGTTTTACATTTGTGGTATAAATTTTTGGTTGAATTATTGGATTAAATTTTTGAGGCCACTGATTCACCCCCCCTCTCAATTATTCTAACAATTGCTATCAGAGTTTGTGTGATTGGAAGGGAGTTTTAAGAGTCAAGATAAAGATCAAAAGATGAGAAAAAGGGATGTGCCTAAGTTGAACAAGGACAACTTTACATCATGGAAAAGTAGGATAAGACTCCACCTATCAGGTATTGGAAATGATGTCACTCAATACTTAGATACTAAATTTATTTTACCTACTGGACCTCTGATAGGTAATCAATTGAGAGAAAAGCATGAACACAGTTCTATGATGATAGAACTTTCTTCCTCACTCTCCCATGCTGAATTTGAAGATGTCAAATCAGGCACAACTACAAAGCAAATATGGGACAAATTGAATCTAGTACATGGAGGAGATAAAAATGTGCTAAGAGCTAAGAATGAAAGCCTAAGAGGAAGGTTTGATGACCTAAGAATAAAAGGAGAAAAAATCAATTAGTACAACTGGAGAATCAAAGAGGTTGTTAATGCTATCTAAGGAGTAGGAGGTGTACTTGAAGAAGAAACAATGGTAAGTAAACTTCTCAGAACCTTACTGCCTGTGTATGCTATTAGAGTATCTGCTATACAAGAAATGAGAGAATTAGAAAATAACAATGTTACTCTAGATAGTTTGATTGGTATACTTATTTCATTTGAGATGAATAACTTTGACAACAATGTCTTACCAACTATTGAGTCTGTAGTAAAATCTTCTTTGAAAATAAGTAAATCAAGTCATAAACACACTATGGGAAATGCTAGTGACAGTGATTGTGATGACCAAGAACTTGATGAGATTGAAGCACTAGTGGCTATAATATTGCAGAGAGGCAAAGGTAGATACAAAGGTAAATTACCATTGGTATGTTTCAATTGTGAAGAGATTGGACACTTTGCTGCTAGATCTCCTAACAAAAGAAAAGATGAAAAAAGCAATGACAGACCTTATGAAAAGAAGTTTGATAGAGGTAATGACTGTGATTACCCAAGCAACTGACAATCTAACAGAAGAGACAACTGAGCCTACAAGGACAAAGGAAAGAAGGCTTGTTACTTGGATGAGAAAAAAGCTGAGAATACTGACACCGAGTATGATGAAGATATTGAGGTGGTATTTGTTGCTATGAAGGATGATTAAGATGAAGAGGAAAGGTATGTTGAAAATGCACTCATATCTAAGGTTAGTAAGAATGATGTCTAGATTATTGATAGTGGCTTTACTCACCACATGACTAGAGTTAAGGAAAAGTTTGAAACTTTTGAATATTATAATGGTGGATCAGTAAGAATGGATAATGACTCACCTTGTCTGGTTGAAGGTAAAGGAACAATAATGTTGAATAATCTGATCAGATATGAAAATGCATATTGGGTGAAAGGACTTAACTATAATATATTGAGTGTCTCATAGATGAATAACACAGGTCACCGAGTTGCATTTGAGAACAAAAAGGAAAAGATCTTTAATGAATCAGGAAGGTTGATCAGAATTGGTGAACATACAAAATGTAACCTATTCTATCTTGATGATATTAATACCACTTGTTTAATGGATAGAAACAAAGACATATGGTTGTGGAATAAAATTTTATGTCACGTGAATTTTGAAAACATGGTTAGGATAAGAAATAAAAGGAAAGTAAGAGGCTTACTAAGCATGTCAAAGCCCGACCATGTCATGTGTAAGAATTGTCAAAAAGCTAAAATGACAAAGTCTAGTTTCAAGACAAAAACCTAAACATCTAATGCTATTCTAGAGCTAGTCCATATTGACCTATGTGGACCAATGAGAAAAAAGAGCTACTATGGTGATAGATACTTAATTCTATTTGTAGATGATTATTCTAGAATGATGACTGTTATGTTCTTAAAAGAGAAATCAGAAGCATTCAAGATGTTTAAATGGTATAAATCTATAATGGAAAAACAAAGTGGAAAGGAACTAAAATGTCTAAGATTAGATATAGGAGGAGAATTTATTTATGATGAATTCACTAACTTTTGTAATGAGCATGGAATTCAAAGACAAGTTTCTGCATCGAGAACACCACAACAAAATGAGATTGCTGAAAGAAGGAATAGATCCATTGTTGATTATGCCAGAACACTGATGATTGAGAAAGACATCACACAAAAATTCTGGAGAGAAGCTTTCAGTACTACTGTCTACACATTAAACTGAGTTAAATTGAAGAAAGACACCTTATGATCTATGGTATGGATACACACCCAATGTAAGTTACTTCAGAATTTTTGGAAGTCAATGTTATATTGAAAGATGATAGAAATGGAAAGCTTAAATCCAAAGGTGAAGAAGGAATATTTCTAGGTTATTATACCAAAATCAAGGCTTATAAATGTCTTAACAAATACTCTAACAAAATCATTGAAAGTGAAAATGTCAAAGTACATGAATTTGCTGAGAAAAATGACGAGGAAAGAAAATAGGAACTGGAAAAATAAAATAGGTTTGTCTATAGTGAAGAACCTGACACTCTTCCTGAGCAATAATGTATTTCTCTCAAGTGACAGAACAATGCACTCGAGCATCAGGTTGCAAACACAAAAAATCAAGAAATTGCTCGCAATGATGTACCGAGCGATGAAGATCAGAATGAAGGTCAAGATGATGATCAGAATGATAAACAAAGAGCTGAATCGGTACTTGCCAAGTATGTCAGAAGACACCATCCATAGAACCATATCATAGGAGACAAAAAGGTTGGAATGAGGACAAGAAGTAAGTCACTGAACACTAGATGTTTGATTTATGATTTTGAGCCTAAATCTGTCATTAATGCACTTGAGAATCAAGAATGGGCCAGTGCTATGAATGAAGAGATAGAGAAGATTGAGAAGAACATAACATGGACATTAGTACCTAGACCAGATGAAAAGAATGTCATTGGTACAAAATGGATATTTATAAACAAGCTGAATGAAAATGGAGAAGTCACAAGGAACAAAGAAAAACTAGTATGCAAAGGGTATGCACAAGAAGAAGGTATTGACTATGGAGAAACCTTTGCACCCGTTGCTAGACTAGGAGTCATAATTATACTTGCTTATGTTACTTACAAAGGATTCAAGGTGTACCAAATGGATGTCAAATCTACATTCCTAAATGGAATACTAAAAGAAGAGGTATACATTGAACAACCAGAAGGGTTTGTTGATCCTAACAAGAGAAACATGGTTTGTAGACTACACAAAGCCTTGTATGGATTAAAAAAAGCACTGAGAGCATGGTATGAAAGAATTCACTCCTATCTCATAAGTATTAGATTTGTAAGAACAAGTGATAACATTAATCTATATTTAAAAGAAGATACCGATGATAACATTATGATTGCTGAAATATTTGTTGATGATATTATATTTGGAGGTAATGATATGTTGTGCAAATCATTTTTTGATGAAATGAGAAAATGTTTTGAGATGTCAATGTTTGGGGAGATCAAATTTTTTCTTCATCTACAAATTCTTCAATAGGATACCGACATATACATCACACAATCCAAACACATCAAGGAAGTTCTGAAGATATTCAAAATGGAGGACTCCAAGCCAGTTGGAACACCTATGGCAACCAGATGCAAGCTAAAAAAGGAAGACAAGTCAACCACGGTAAATCAGACCCTATATAGATTTATGATTGGAAAACTCATGTATGTTGTACATACTAGACCAGATATAGCACATGTAGTTGAAATAGTTGCAAGATTCTCTGCTAATCCCAAGGAATTATACATGACTATTGTCAAAAGAATTATGAGATATCTAAATAATAATGAAGACTATGGCTTATGGTATAAAAAAGAAGGCAAATTTGAGCTTCAATTTTATACAAGTGTTTTTTGGGATGGAAACATAGATGACAAAAAGAGAACAACATGAGGAGCATTCTTTACAAGTGATAGACTTGTCACATGGTTAAGTAAGAAGCAAGGATGCATCTCACAATTCACTACAGAAGTAGAATATGTGGATGCTACTAAAAGTTGCTCTAACATTGCATGGATCAAAAAATTATTGGAAGGTATGAATATGAAAATTCTTCAACCATTATTGTGATAATACTAGTGTTATCAATATTTCAAAGAACCATGTCATGCATGCTAAGACTAAGCACATTGCTATCAAGTATCATTACTTAAGAGAACAAGTGCAAGAGAAAGAGGTGATACTAGAATATGTTCAATCCAAGGAATAATTAGTAGACATATTCACAAAGCCATTTCTAAAAGATACATTTGAGTACCTGAGGAAGAGACTAGGGGTCCGACCCTTGTCTACTGGTCACTAAGATGAGTAGGAGGCTGCATCAGCCTACACATAATCAAAAGATCATTCATGTTGATGCAAGCAAAGCGATGGAATGTAAAGATATATCAGTATATATCAAGGTACTTATCTACACCAAACACACAAAGAAATTTTTGGCTACTACAGAGCTAAATTGCCGATGAAGAGAAAATTCAAGGAATATATTGTGAAAAAAAGGGATATAGTTTGGCATTGCTGTCAAAGGGAGAGAAGTATTCAATGAAATATATTGTTGTCAAAGGGAAAAGAGATATGAAATATCTATCATAATAATCCAAAGGGAGAGAAAATAACTATCCATCAAGGAGAGGAACAATCAAAGGGAGAGAAAACATCAGAGAAAGATTTAAAGAAACATCCATCTAAGGGAGAGAATTGGAAAAGTTAACACTGTATATCTATCCAAAAAATGGAGAAGACATTCTACAACAAAGGGAGAGACAAAATCAGAAGTTTCTACATCTATCCAGTGAAGGGAATAAAGAATGAAGGAAGTACTCTGCAAGAATCAAATCTAAGCTAGAGGGGCTTACCAAGAGTCAGACATTCATATTGGTTATAGAAAAATAAGTTTGGTAGAGATTGATGAACTACAACTGATATATTTCATATTGTATTAGTAGTATGTAGTATGTTTCCATCAATTCCAAAGGGAGAGATTGATGAACTATAACTGATTGAATGTTGAAGATGACAAATTTGATGATCACCAAGCTACAAAAAGTAAATGCAAGACATTAAATCAGTTAATGTATTGTATTTTCATTGATGTCAACTTGATATGGTATGATTTCTCATACACATATTGTCACAACACTTAAATATATGAAGAGAAATTTTTTTTGTCGTCGCTAATCATGTACACTAAGTGACAGTAAACCCCAAGGGATAGTGAACCCTGAGCATAGAAGTTCACAGTGTTACCCTACAGATAGTGTTATCTGGGCAAGTGATACCCGAGCAAGCATTACCGAGCTAACTACAGTTGTCACCAAACAAAACTAAATTTGATGCACGAGCTATCTACCATAGTCAGCAAGCACAACTGAAGTGTTGACCGATGAGAATTGAAGTTAGGATATGACAAAAAAACATAGCTGGAAGAGCTAATTATAAGAGTTAACTATTTTATTACTTTGTTTTCATCGATTAGTTAAAAGCTAAAGATAAGAAGGAGATTTAAAGCATGTTTTATTCCAGAAAACAAGGAGAGATTTACAGGATAAAACTAAAGCAAGAATGGCAAGATTTACGAATCAAGAAGTGATCAACAAACAAAACAAGAAGGAAAAGAAATGGTGAAATAATTTCTATAAAAGGAGACAATTAATTCATTATTAAAGAGAGGAATGCTAAAGATAATTCTGGTGAAGATATAAGTCTTCATATAGATCTGATCATACACGCTGAAGAACAAAGTTAAGAAATTTTTAGACACCGAGAAACAAAGAAGCAACAACATTCACTAAGAAGAAAGAAGTGGAGAAAAGGAATTGAAGAGAACATTGATCAGAAGAGGTATTATGATCTTACAATAGATCTGAACATCTACAAGATTAATTTATATTTATGAACAGATCATATATTGTTTTAGTTTAACCATTGATTCAGAAAATATCTTAACAGAGTAGGATTTAACCATCCTTTATATATTGAGATACATCCCAAGGAGTATCAAAAGGTATTCATGTTGACAACATAGTGAATGATAGGTTAAGTGATAAACTATTAGTGATAAATCCTCTAACAAGGTCGCACTTAACAACGTATTTATAACCTTTAACATGGTTGAATCTTCACCGAGCTCACTTCAGAAGAGTGAAAATTTTGGGTTACTGGTCCCAAGTGGTTTTTCCCCTAATAGGGTTTCCACATTAAAAATCCATGTGTGAAATGTGTATATGGTTCATTGGTTTGATGTTTTTCTTTACACATTACTAAAGCATGATTGATCGGTAAACACTAAGTTATTTACTGTATTTTGGTAAAGGTTAAGAAAAGGTAGACTTCTATTTGGTAAAGCTTAAGGAAGGGATAAAAAGTATAAACACCATGCAATACATACATTTTAGATTCACACAAGGCATACATCTTGTAGGACCGAAGGTAACTAGAGGTTTTATATTTGTGGTATAAACTTTTGGTTGAATTATTGGATTAAATTTTTGAGGCCACTGATTCACCCCCCTCTCCCCTCTCAGTTATTCTAACAACTAGTCATGAAAAATAAATATCTTAACTGGGAAAATCTTAGAAAGAGAGGGTTCCAGGGGCTCTCCATTTTTTATTTTTGTGTGGAAAAAGTTAGGAGACTAACCCTCATCTTTTTTTCCATTGTTATTTTGCTAGGGATTTTTGGCATTGGTGGTGGAAAGTATGGAGACACACATGTGTCCATTCCAACTCTTTGGTTGATTTTTGGAATAGTTTGGGCAAACCCTGTGCTAAGACTTCCTTTTTAAAGGTGGCCTAGGACATTGGGTCTTATTTCATTATTTGACAATTGTGGCATGAAAGGAACAGAAGGATTTTTCAAAACAAGAGGATGTAGGTGGAGAAAGTTTGGTTATGTGTTATACATATTATACAAGAAAATTTTATGGTAAAGTGTGACCTTTCTAAGATTGTAGATACTACTTAGCTGCAATTTTTCCAGAACTTAAGGATTGTTGGAGTGAATTTTGGAGATGGAATTACTAGATGATATAGGTTTAGAAGTAGACATGATAAACAAAAAGTTTAGTGGGATGTTAAATGGTCTCCACCTTTGGGATGTAATACCCCTCTAACCCTATTATAAGTTTTGTGTTTTTGAATGAAGTAAGATGTTTTGATGTTTTCTTATAGCTTAAGTTGTTCATGATACTTGTTTGATCTATTCCTATAGTTTGTTTACAATGATTTCATAAACCAGTACCCGAGGATTCTAATGTTAGACATACTATCTAAAGGTATAATTTTTGTATGTATTTATCTCTGTGTATGTATTGAGGAGCTTCAAGACCTTTATGAATATAGTTAGGATGTTATATATGAATATATTTAAGCAATTATTTATATTTTCTTCTCTTAAGGTTACTTTTGATGAATCTTGTATGTCACTTGATGATTTGGGTTATATCTCATGATTATGTTGATTTATTATTAGTATTGATTAGATACTAACCCAATGCTTAAGATTCTAACCTTTGCTAGGATGATTCTACATGCTTGGTGTGTGTGTGTATATATACATGATGTGTTTGCATGATTTTGGATGAAGTCGTAGTTACTCACATAGCTGAGGTCCACATGATGTATCAATCCTGGTCATCTGTCTACAATGTCTTCTTATATGTATATCTATGCACATGTATTTCTTCTCTGTGATATAGGCTTGCAGGTACCAGGCATTGACTTCACCTGGCTTCACAGGTCTGAGCATGCCCTCAAATCCTTGATGGTTTTTGTTATGGAGATATTACTAAGGCCCTTGCATGAGTCTTCCTTTTTCATTATTTCAATTTGGGAATATTAGGGTTCCTTCTTTGTCAGTCAACCTTTAGGTGAAAAACCCAGATCCAGCACACCCAGTTGGGCATTGTTGTAATTGGTGCCTTGTGGTCACTTGCATTCATTTGGTTGTGTGATTTGTTTACTCATTTTATTTATTTCTCCTTCATGGTATTATT
>MU223951.1:1683933-1739341 GCA_018584345.1 Thuja plicata
AATAAAGAGGTGGAGTTTACTGTGGATCTCTCCTGTTCCTTTTGATCACAACCGTTCATCTCCCCATCTCTGGGATTGATCTCAACCACTCATTTCATCAGCAATTCCTATATAATAAATCCTTCATAACCATTTGAAGGATCCAGGATTTCAAGTTTACAAGCGCCATTACTCTGTCAGCATTCAAGCCATCCTGCGATCACACACACACTTTGCAATTATCAACATCTCGACGCTTCTCAAGTCATAGACGCTGCCCAGCCAATACTGAGCATCAAGAACAGCGTTTCGAAAGGAGTAGAGAGAGACAATAGAAGCTTCAAGCTTCAAAGGGTTTGCATTCGTTTGTCTTCCTTTTCATTGTTTGTACATTTTATTGCTTACGTTTCCATCCTTCGTTTAGTAGTTATTGCGTAATAGATTTGCATGCACTTATGAACCTTGGCTACTAACCCCTGCCCTTGGAAAGCTGTGGGAAACCGGAGAGAGAGGCGTACAGGTCCACTCAACAAGCATACACCCAAAACCAACCTTCCCCTATACAAGCACCTACTATGTCACTAGTCAACAATAGAATCAACGCAGACCATGGTTTCAATTCCAGCAATGAGATTTCACACCATTAGGAGAGACGATAGAATCAACTTTATGCAAGTTGATACAATCAAACACTATCACTCTCCCAGAAATCAGGGACTTTGAACAGGATGCAAACAAACCAAGGTGGTATAATGACAAGGATTTTTGTGAGTTTCATCAGGTGAAAGGGCATAAAACATCTAACTGTTACCGATTGAAACACGTTATCCAAGACCTAATTGGCACAAGGGCCATCAATGTGACAAATACCCAAACCAAAGGCACAACTGATCACACTATCTTCAATGATACCTTTCATGATCACAACAAGGTAAAATCCTCCAGGTCTAGTGGATAGGTAAAACAAGTTAAATATACATATGCCAACAATGATAATGTTATCAATTGCCTCAATCCTTTAGATAGCCGTGTGGCTACTATAACTATCAAAGACCCAAGTAAAAAATGTGTTGTAACAATGCGTCACGCCAGAGTCATCTTGCAAGGAGTACCATCCTCATCTACTATACCTGCCAATCCTAAAGAAAACTCAGATCCACAGCCAATGATAGTGGATCAAATAAAGCGCACACCTGCCCAGATCTCCATGTTTGACCTATTGCACATATCTCCATAGCATAAATTGGCACTTGACCAAGCCCTTCAAAATGCAGCTGTCCCAAGGGACATAATGCCCGAGAGCTTCCAAATGATGGTTAACCATATAGCTGCTAACAAACATGCCACACTCATAGACCGTAATGTGCCTTCACATAAACCCCTGCATAATGATCCTTTGCACTTATTGGTTGAGGTCCACAAAAGTGCTATCTGTAGGGTCCTTGTTGATGGTGGAGCTGGGTTAAACATTTGTACTCTAAATTTAATCAAGCAACTGGGCTATTTAGAATCAAGCATTGTTGTCACAAGGAGGATAAATATCAGAGCTTATGATGAAGAGGAAAGGTTCTCTAAAGGTATTATCATTCTACCTATCCGTATCGGTCCAGTGGTAAAAAAAACTCCCTTCTAGATCCTAGATCTTGAGTTGGGATACAACATGCTACTAGGGAGACCCTAGATACATGAAATGCAAGCCATACCTTTGATGTACCATCAATGCATCAAGTTCCCACACCAGGGAGAGGAAATAATCATAGAGGGAGATACTAATCCTTTCCAATATTGTAATGTTGTCCAAATCAACACTGATAACTAGGTCCCCTCAAACCAAGATGCAAGCATCCCATCCTCTTCAGATTCAAATCCTAAGGATGTCACACAGATAGTAAGAAAGATAGAAATTAACCAAGATGCAAGTATTCCCTGTTCTTCATATTCAAATCCTAAGGATGTCACACAGAAAGCGGGCAAAATATCCATCACCGACAAAGGCTGTGGTGAGTACAGATATAAGAGGCTTTCACCATCAGGCACATGCCTCAGAGCCTGAGAAATTATGGCATGCCACAACTTTTTATTACAATAGAAACTTCATAGCCTATTCTATTCAGATGTCCACCCACAACCTTTGTCTGATGGGGAGACATAGCAGAAGAAAAGCCATTTGAACGTGATATTAGTACATGGTTATACCAAGACCCACAAGAGACAATCTGAAAAACCCTACACCTATTGAACTATGGTAATGGTTATACAATGTTAAAAAGATTTGGGTATGATGGTACAACTAGGTTGGGGGCAAGACAAGAAGGCATAATGGAATTATCTCTCCCACCAACCCAGAGAAACAAGAGAGGGTTGGGCTATGGACAACAAAGAACCAGTCCAATGATCCAAGACATCCAAGTCGATCACAAAAAAATAGCAGAGATGCACCGGGGGCACAACACAGAACATGTCTTGATAAGAAACATATTAGCATAGTTGTTGCCCACAAAAGAGGGAACCACACAAACCCAAATAGACCTCCACATAGTAATCGATGATAACACAGGAAGTGAGACATCTGACGAGCGTTCTATTGAGACTGAATCCCATGAGTATGAGTGGAGATCCCTTCATGACTCTAAACTATTGATCCTAGATTATTCCCCCCGGTCAGACACTATCATAAAAGTAGAAGACTTATTTGACCAACTGTCCATTGCCGAACAACCTTGCATAGATAAGCATGTCATTTATCAAACCTCAAATGGTGCATCAAAATCACAGTCTCATTTTGTTAGGAACCATATCTGTAGTCCCTTTCAGTCAACTAGAGTCATACAACCATGAAAGTATTTGTCTTGTACACCTGGAGCTAATAGAGTGGGATCAACAGGGACCCCCTGATTTAGATGTCTTTGAGAACAATGAGGCTATTGTTGATTTCATGGGACTTAGGGAAGGCATTCCATCAGGAGACCACAAGGTAGGCTTCTCCATTGACCTTGACAGAGTGGCATATTTTGGGGAGGAAGATCCTCTTTCCATTCCACAAAATAAAAAAGAACAAAAGAATGATAAAAAAATAAAACAAGACGTATCTTCTAGCGAAAACCTCACTGAGGTGCTAGAAGATGGAAAGAAGGAACTCCTCCCCTTAATAGAGGAGAAATTGACATTACTAGCAGAAGAAACAAAGGAAGTCAATTTGGGAGATGACAACAACCCAAAGAACATATACTTGGCAAAATCACTCACCCCTGAGGAGAGAGAATAGTTTATCAGCTTCTTTAAAGCAAGGATGATCAACTTCACATGGTCATACTCAGATATGCTAGGATTAGATCCAGAACTCATGCTACATCATCTCCTATTGCTACGCAATGCCAAACCTATCAAGCAGAAGCTAAGGAAGATGCATCCCCATGTTGGATTGTTAGTGAAGGAAGAATTGAAGAAGCTCCTAGATGCTAAGTTCATAAGACCTATACCATACACAGACTAGATATCTAGCTTGGTACCAGTTACAAAGCATAGTGGTCAGATACAAATTTGCACAGACTTCAGAGATCTCAACATAGCTTGTCCCAAGGATGATTTTCCTTTACCTAACATTGACATGATAGTGGATCTAACTGCTAGACATCAAATGCTATCACTCATGGATGGCTTTTAAGGGTATAATCAGATAAGGATCATGCCAGAAGACCAACATAAAATAGCTTTCACATGTCCTTGGGGCACTTACTATTGGAACGTCATGCCATTTGGTCTCAAAAATGTGGGCGCAACATATCAAAGGGCTATGACAACAATATTTCATGACCTCATCCACAAAACAATGGAAGACTGTGTGGAGGACATACTAGCCAAGTCAATGCTTCGCAAAGATCATCTACAAGTATTGAGACCAATCTTTGATAGAATGCAGGAATACAAAGTCCATTTAAACCCAAAGAAATGTGCATTCGGTGTCATAGGAGGAAAGCTACTGGGGTTTATAGTGTCACATAAAGGCATCGAAGTAGACCAAGAGAAAGTCAAAGCAATATTGGACATGCCTCCGCCATTGAACCTGAGGCAACTAAGAGGGTTACAAGGAAGGCTCTAATCAATCAGATGCTTCATAGCTCAGCTAGTAGACAAGTACCACCCATTCCAACATCTACTGCACAAAGACATAAAATTCATATGGACAGAGCAATGCGAACAAGCATTCCAAATATTCA
This sequence comes from Thuja plicata, assembly GCA_018584345.1. Lineage (NCBI taxonomy): Eukaryota > Viridiplantae > Streptophyta > Pinopsida > Cupressales > Cupressaceae > Thuja > Thuja plicata. Next base: position 1,688,130 of record MU223951.1, read on the forward strand.
AAGACTACCTCCTCAAGTATCCTATATTGGTGCCACCAATCCAAGGTAGACCATTGCTTCTATATATCTTAACAACAGAATCAGCATTAGGTGTACTCCTAGCACAACATGATGACGTAGGTAAAGAAAGGGCCATCTACTATCTAAGCATAACATTGGTAGGATATGAACTCAACTATACCCCAATTGAAAAGTCATGCCTTGTAGTTGTTTTTGCTTCCTAGAAGCTGAGACATTATATGTTGAGTCACCAAACAAAGTTGATCGCACATGTTGATCCTTTAAAATACCTCCTACGCAAAGCAGCACTCACCAGACGAATTGTGAAGTGGGTAATGATCTTAAGCGAGTTTGACATTGAGTACATAGATAGAAAGGCCATCAAAGGGCAAGTGATTTCAGATCAACTAGCAGAGGCACCCATTCAGGACCATCAGCCTATAATTTCTGAATTTCTTGACGAATCTATTATGACACTACAACCAGCAATCGAGGTATGGCAACTATACTTTGATGGGTCATGCACAAATCACGGTGCGGGGGCAGGGATAGTGCTTATCACTCCAGATCATGATACAATTCCAAAGTCTTTTAGACTCAACTTCCCCTACACAAACAACATAGAAGAATATGAAGCACTGGTCATCGGTTTAAAGATATAAATTCAATGGAGAATCAAGAACCTTAAGGTCTTTGGAGACTCACAGTTGGTCATTAGCCAAGTCAAAAATGATTATATGACCAAAGATGAGAAGCTAATACCATACAGAGCACAGATGGAAACATTAAGTACCAAGTTCCATTACATCTTCTTTGAGCAAGTCCCACAAGCACAGAACAAAGTTGCAGATGCGATGGATACCATAGCATTAGTGATTGATATGCCACGTAATGAAACAAGATTCCAGTTTCTAGTAGAGCAACTCTTGGTGCCATCACATCAAGCATCCATCATAGAATCAACATGCATCCTTGTTGGTCCTGAATCCCCGTGGTACCAAGATGTATACAACTACCTCCAAAATAGTATCTTACCTCCCAACTTGTCCAGAAACTAGAGAAATTCCCTCATCCACCAAGCCTCTAGGTATACCATCCTCTCAACTACTTTACATAGACGAAGTATAGACAAAAAACTACTACGATGTCTCACTTCCACGAAATCCTAGAGAACTTTGTACAAGGTACATGAAGGAATTTGTGGAACCCACGAAGGTGGCAATAGCTTAGCTAAGAAGATCATGCACATCAGATACTATTGGCCCACAATAGAGACAAATGCACACAAACATATACAAAGGTGTAGATAGTGTCAGATTCATGGAGACCTCATCCATACACCAGCCCAAGAACTAAATCCTATCACATCACCATTGCCATTTTCTATGTGGGGATTTGACCTAGTGGGAAAAATTACACCTTCTTCAGCAAATGGACACAAATACATCATAACAATGACATATTACTTCACTAAGTGGGTGGAAGCAATTCCCCTCACTTACATAACTAGAAAGCAAATAGTAATGTTCATACTTAACCACATTATCTGTCGATACGGGATCCCTCAAACTATCCTGACAGCTCATGGTACACCTTTCCAGAACAAGGATGTTGAAGAGCTATGTGAACAGTTCCATATCAAACAAGGGTTCTCTTCATTTTATTACCCTCAAGGGAATGGCCAGGCCGAAGCTACAAACAAAACAATCTTGAAAATCTTAAAGAAAACAATGAATGAATAAGGGTGAGACTGGTACTTAAAGCTTAGTCCTGCATTATGGGCATGTAGAACTAGTGTGAGAACACCTAAAGGAGCCACTCCTTTCTCCCTAGTATATGGATCAGAGGTGGTATTATCCCTCAAAGTGGAAATCCCATCCCTAAGGATATCTTTGAAGAACCTGATTACAGATGAAGACTACAGAGTAGCAAGGCTCAGTGAACTGGAGTTACTAGATGAAAGAAGACAACATGCCTTCAACCACTTACAAGGCTATCAAAATTGACTTAGAAGAAAATATCACAAGAAGGTGAAGCCACAAATATTTGAGGTAGGATACCTTGTCCTCTTGGAAAATCAAAAGAACCAAGCAGAGCGAGTCAAACCTGGAAATTTCAAGCCTAACTGGCTAGGACCATTTGTCATTATCAGCTCTACTCAGAGTGGGGCATTCATACTGGCGACACCAGAAGAAGATCAGTTCCCCAGATAAATCAACAACATGCACCTCAAGAGTTTCTACCCTTGAGGTCTCACATATCCAGAAAATACCAAAAAAATCAAAAAATACAAGAAGTTACCTTGGTGAAAACCTGGCAATCAGGCCTTGGCGACAACAAAAAAAAATCAAAATCAGAAAAGAAAAAAAGGAAAGAGAAACAAAATCACTCTCTTAGTGAAAACCTAGAAAATAGGCACTATTGAGTAGGTACCTTGGTGAAAACCTGGCAAACAGGTGCCAAGTGTTCAAAACCAGCTTCACCATCAATGAACTCCAAGAGCTTGAGCACACTTCAAATGCAAGACTAACTACCCAAGCTGTATCTAGAAGCACACTCCCCTCTGTGCACCAAGCACTTATCCATGGTTAATATTGGTCCACCAAACTAGGGGGAAATTCTAAATGTCCTAAAAAATCCAAAAAAAAAGGGAAAACTCATTAGAAAATCCTAAAAAGATCAAAAATGTTCTGAGAAAATCAATCTTCATAAAAAAAAAATCAAAAAATTCCAAAATCCTAAGCAATAAAGCCAACTCGATTATCAAGAGAGAAAAGGGTGATCACGCCCAGTCAATCAATGTCACAATCATGAGCTTTGCAAATCAGCATGGGGCTCATCTGACATAGCTTTATCAATCTATCAAACCTATTAACAAGCAACTAGTGACCAAGCCAATCTATCAAATGTCACAATCATGAGTTTTGAGAACCAGCATAGGGCCCATCTGACATAGCTTGATCAGATGCCAAACCAATCACAATCAATCAATCCAACCATATCAATCATCTTACAAAGTGATGGATATGATCAAACTAGACAGGTCAGTCTTATATGAGTAATCTATTACTGAAACTAGACACACTCAAGCAATCAAGAGAATCCAACTGCATCAAGGAACCACCCAAAAAAATGTTGACTAGGTTAGTCAGTCAGTCAGATGTCAGTCTATATTTCACGGTTATGTTCTTACGCTACTACAGGATCCACCATTTGAGGAGAGTAGCTATGATAGATCATGGCTTATTTTATTTGATTATTGTTTGTTGAATGTTCGCTTTGATTTTAGGGCCATGATGATTTAGGATAAATGCGCTAGGCGTTGTCACTTATCTGGCAGTCACACAGTTCCATGATATGAGCTTAACCCTAGGAAAGAATTGGACATTCCTTCTCTTTTATTTTCTTCTTTGGTTTATAGAATCAAGAGCTCTCAGTGCTACTCAGATGGACTCTAAGTGTGTTGGAGTTCTATCTTGGTTTCTATGGTCTTTTCTTTTATTTTTCAATCAAGAGCTCGTGATGCTATTCAGATGGACTCTAGGAGCGTAGGAATTCTATCTTGTTTGCTTTGGCTTTCCCTTTTTGGAATCAAGAGCTTGAGGTGTTATCTAGATGGACTCTGGGTGCATAGAACTTCTACCTTGGTTTCTTTGTTTCAGTTTATTCAGAGGACAAAGCGATATCCAGATGGTCAATATCTGGGTGCTTTTGGCTCTCTTTCTTTTCAAACAAGGAACATAGCTGAACCCAGATGGTCAATATTTGGGTGCACTAATTTCTATTTCTATTCAATCTCTCTAATCCTTTCTCTTATCAAGAGGTCATGGTGGTATCCAGATGGTATGTGATCTAAATGCATTGGACTCTCTTTGGAATTTTAGAAAATACAAAAAAAGATGCAATGATGACAAATATTGGAAACAAGGGCAGCGACTTGGGACACTCATCCTTTCTATAAATTCATATCTATCAAAAAAGAAAAGAAAAAAAAATCCTTTCTATCATTCCATGTCTATTAGATCAATCCTAGAGAGCATCTATCCAAACTAACTTCTTTCTAATTAACACATGCATTACTCAAATATTTTGTGCATAATAGATTGCATTCATTCCATTTAAGTGCATCAGAAAAATGAAAAAAACATAGTAGTTGCATACATGGTAAATCATAAATCACATGCATCCATAAACATCTCATATAAACATGCATTTCATTTCCACCATCCTTCATAAAAATGTCAGTATCATAGGAAAAGTAAATCATCCATCTACGAGTCTGCATAGTAGAATCATGTTGCATATACATCTCATAGTCTTAAAACCAAAATCATTTAGATCATACATATAGAAAGTAAACCATTGCACATCATATCAAAAACACTAGCCGCATCTCATATAAATAAAAATATCTGAGTATAATGAACAGTCGCAAGTCTGAACAAAAGAAGATAACCAACATATATATCAATAAATATCATGTGTGTCGGGATACAAAAATGGCTACTACTCAGAGTATATCAAATGAACATCACTACAAAAATGGTACATGATACATAATAGGATCAACATGTGCTACCCCCACCCTCACCAGGAGGTGGAAGAGGGGGTGGCATATCAGAAGCTGGTCTCTGTGATGAACCAAGAGCTCTAACACCGCTTCTCTGCAATCTCTACACTCTGCTAGATCTCTGAGAGGTTGTGTAACTGGGCACTCTCTGCTCTCTAGGAAGTGCACCCTCATAGTGGTGCCTCTAGTACTCGATCTCTCTTTGTGAATCATGAAAAGATCTATAGTACCAGTCTAGAACATCTTGGTGAGAGGCATCCTATACAATGTCAATGAATGACTTAACCTCTAATCGATTCTGTCGCTCTCTAGCCTCGACCACTATAACCCGAGCCTCCAATGTTGTAGCACGGGCATCAGTAGAAGCAAGCCTAGCATGAAGATCTTGTACCTACTAAGTGAGCCACTCCAACTCTAAGGGATCAACCTCCATACCTCCCATGACCACATCCATATCTCTCTCCTCGGCCTTGTCCTCCAATCCATCACCATCACTCTCTGAAATCTCCCCCGTACTACTGCCAGTACTGCCACTACTAGTCAAGGAACTCATACCTACACTCTTCTCATCTAAAGCCTCCACATCTATATCTCCAATCTCAACATCCACATCCTCAATCACCACCTTGTCCTCCTCTCTCAGAGCCAAGACAACACCAGTCCATCGGTGTACTCTCCACACCAACTGGGGTGCCTCCTCCTCCATCGCCTCCTCATCCTCTAAAATAGTTCTCAATCCAACCCTCGGGGTACTGGATCGACTGCCACTCCCCCCACCTTTGGACCTCACTCCACCACCCGCACCCCTAGATCGGGATCATCTCCCCTCCCCCTACCACCATCTCTCCCACCATCTCATCCACCATCTTGGCCTCCACCCCTCCCTCTCTCTTGAGCACCATCCCTCCCTCCATCCCGACCTTCCCTCCCTCATCATACCCAATAAATCCTCCTCATGAGTGTCCCAACAACAAGATAAGAGACATCTGTGAGTGAAACTAGTCGATTCTGGGTCCAATGAGCATCAAACTGGGGAGTAGTGCCTGAAAATAGATTATATTCAAATATCAGTACCACATCAGATAAAATACAAATGTCACATAAGAGCAGATATATTATAAGAGCAGTAAAGAAACTGAATAAGAGACGCGAAGAAAATAACAAACCTGAATCAACAGTGGCTGATCACCATGTCCATGCCATAGGAAGAAACCTTACAAACTTAGTATGGGTAGCATCAAGTGATACAACACCACCCCAGATAGCATAGTCCCTTAACCTACATTCAAAATAATCATAAGAATCGGACACATCCTGCCGCTCACCAAATTGACGCAACACCCTATCGGTGTTGTGAAAGTCAATCATGTGCACATGATCAGTCACACGACCAATAAAATATCTTTGCTGCCGGCAGAAGGGAAGATGGATGTCCTCTCCATCCTAGATAGGGAAATCTCTATTAGGCCTCCATATGAAGTATGGAATCATATCCAGCTGCTGACACCAATACACCAAATGAACCATGTGGGTTTGAACAATGGCTCCATCATACATGTACACATAAGGCCTGTCAACTAGCAAAGCATGTGTACCAATCGGGTGGCAAATAGCTATGTGCTCCCATGCCCATATCTAAAGCAGGGTCACACCATAGCCGAGTGACTTACCATTAAGATAAGCCACATAGAACATATGAAAATGAATGTGAGCCAACATGCATGGCCCCCAAGAAAAAATAGTATGGTCCCTAACCATACTCTGTAGCACAGTACCAAAGCCAACAGAAAATCCACGCTGCCGATGATCGGGGCATAAGATGCCACAAATTAGACTGCCTAGTAAGGTGGATAGTCTGTCAAGGCCCAAAACAAATCTGGACCATGGAATGTCATAAGCACTAGAAAACCCAAGCTAATCTCAAGGAAATCTAGAGAGCTTCGTCAAAGAAAAAATACCAGAATGGGTGGCATACTCAACAAGCATACCCTAGATTAGAAGCTAAAGGATGCGGTACACATCCTCCAATGTGATAGTACACTCGCTAGTGGTTAACCTTTAAGTGCATGTCTCAGAATGCCATTTCTCTACAAGAGTGGAGATAAGACCCCTATTGGTCGTGATCTCTGGCATATAGAAAATCCAATACAATCCTAGGTCCCTAAGTACTGACCTCTCATCCTCTAAGAGATGGAACCTGTAAACAAGACCTGCCGGTCTTGACTCTAGACAGCGCAAAATCTGTCCGGTGAACTACACATAGAAATAAATCAGAAAAATATCAGTATCTATCATTTAGGAAAGTGTCAGAAGCCAGAATATGTAGATATTAGACAAGGAAATTAGGCAGACAGTTCTAAAAAAGCAATTACGGAAAAAAACCCTACAAGTGCGGTACTCTTATGTAAATGCAAAACATGACATAAAAATGTGACACATAAACATCAATTGTGGCATGCAAACTACTCAAGTGCAGCACACTTATCATTTGCGGCACTAAGCCTACAATTGCAACATTTAAACTGTAATTGTGGCAAAACCGCAGACGATTGCAGCACAACATGCATATTTTCAAAAAACAACAATTTTTCAAAGCAATAAAAACATGCATTAATGACACACAAATCAAGAAAAATCACCAGACGTCCTGTGCCAGCTGGTCTCTAATACATCCAAACCCGGTCGAAAATGTGAGTGACTCCAGGAAGGCCCGCCATCGCACAAAAATAGGAGGAAAAGCACATAAAACTAAAGGCTAACTCACCAGGAAATCAAGAGCTCCAAGAAGACAATGTGACAAATGAATGACTCTCTTAGCTATTTATAGAGGTCCCCACAAACCCTAATTTTACAAGGAGGTCAGATTTTTTCTTCCCGGTCCCCGAAAACTTACATGGCAATATCAGGGGCAATATAAGGCATTTTCCAAATCAGTCAGATACCCAGATTTAGAAATGGCGATTTCAACATATTAACGCTCATGTCAAGACTTTTCTCTCAAATTTATTGAGGGGACATAAATACACCTACTATCACTGGGGCAAGCTGGGGTAGGATCAAAAAAAGTCTTTGACACACTGCGACGAGTCACATCACATCAAAGAGGGGCAAATGTAGACATCCTAAAATGGATAGGCTTGCGACTTTACATTAAAAACACTAATTTTCATCTATTAATTAATGGTTTTTTAATCGTTAATTAATCATCTATTTTCCTCTAAAAATCATTCCCCAAATCATCTAATCAAATTCTCAAAATTAATTAATTAATTAATTTTATTTAATTAATTAACCTTTAATTGATTAATTACCATTAATTAATTAAATTCAATTTCCTATAGTTTAAATTAAAAATATTTAAACTTACTAATTAAATTCTTCCAATTAAATTAATTTAATTTCATCAAATAAATAAATTTTAAATAAAAAAGAATTCAATTATCTCACATGGTTGAAAATATTAATTAAATAAATGAATTAAATATTCATTTATCTTCAAAGAGATAACTCCAATTAGATCACATGCGTTACTCCACCCATCTCTCCAGTTCACATGGGTAACTCCACCCACCTCTTTAGTCCTAAAAGGTAACTCACAATTAGCTCTTCAGTCAACCAAAATCTACCTCCTCTTCACCAATTGTAGAGGTGGAGTTTACTGATGGCTTCTCCAGTTCCTTTTAATCTCAACCATTCATCTCCCTATCTCTGGGATTGATCTCAGCCGTTCATATCATCCCCAATTCCTATATAATAAACCCTTCATAGCCATTTGAAGGATCGAGGATTTCAAGATCTCGTGCGCCTTTACTATGTCAGTTTGGTTCTAGCATTCAAGCCATCTTGCGATCACACACTCATTTCAATTAGCAAATTATTGACACGTCTCAAGTCATAGATGCTTCCCACACCAATACTGAGCATCAAAAACAACGTTTCAGAAGGAGTAGAGAGAGACAATAGAATATTCAAGCACATTGGGATTTGCATTCATTTATTTTCCTTTCATTGCTTGTATATTTTATTGGTTTTATTTCAAGTTATTCATTTTAGTAGTTCTTGTGTGCTTGATTTATATCATTGTAAAACCTTTGCTACTAACCCTCGCCTTTGGAAATCTTGGGAACCACGAATCACGATTGAAGGAGGTGTACAGTTTCCTTCCATTATCTTCCCCCAAATGTTAATATAGCCACTGATTGTTTGGCCAAGTGGACCTTTGGAAGATTGGTTAACCAAAATATTGGTGATTGGGGCTAGTTGCTTCAAGAGTATACACATGATCTTTAGAGGATTATTAGGGAGGATAAGATGAATTAGTAGTGACCCTTTTAGGGTCACTCTTTGTTGATGTTGTTATGTACTTTTATTCTTGAATTAATAAAATTTTACCCCTTTATTCAAAAAAATAGAACCCTCTTAATTAGATTATCCTTTGTTAGGATTTTATTATGCATGGTTGTCCACGAAAAGAAAATCATTTTCAAAATCAAATGGGGATTCCATACCTTCTTCCATAATAATGAGGAATTCCCTTCTTTCAATAACACATTGTAACTCAATTATACTAAACTTCCCCCTTCGGGCTCTTTCTCTAAATGAATCTATCCTCCCTAGAAAATAATAAAGTTCACTTGCAGTTCCTTAGCTTTTTGGATCAAGTTTGGTTAGGACTGTTAGCATTGAGTAATCTCCTTCCAATATTTCAGTGGCAATATTTAGTCATAACTTTGATTGCAAAAGAAATACCTTGCAATATTATGCAAGCACTTGGAGTTCAAATTTACTACCATCATGCAAGCACTTGAATTTAAAATTTACTTAATTATTTGATGCCCAACCCTCCATCTCTCTTTGCTTTACAAACCATGTCACAATTAAGTAAGGCCATTCTTTTCTTCTCTTCCATACCCGTCCAAAGAAATTTCCTTTGTATTCATCCCAAATTTTCAGCCACGGTGCTAGTTATTATGAATAGTGAAAGGAAATAAGTAGGTATACCTTGTAAAGAGTAAACACAAAGTTGAATATTACATGCAGTGCTAAGAAATTTCCCCTTCCACCTTGAAAACCTCTTTTAAAATCATTTAATGATTGCGTTCTAAAATGTAGGGGTCACATCTTTGATAGTAAGGGGAAGGAATAGATATGTTCTAGGAAGTGTAGCACTTTTACCATGTATAATTAGTTTGATTTTCTTATGTAGATCTTCCTTAGTGTTGAATAAGTGTAGATTTCTCTTCTCATAGTTGATGTATTGTATCAAGGCCTTCACATAATCATTATGGAAGGTTCTTTGTACCCCTTCTTATTTTTTAAAAAACATGTCTCCAATTATTTACATACATTTCCTAATATAAAAGAATAAATGGTTTATTAAAAATGAAAAATAATACTTATTTTTTATATTAAATATCAGCCAAAAAGGGGGGGTTTACCCCTACAGTGTGACAACACGAGGTTGTGTAGATCTCAACAACATGTTAAAAAGGATGCTAGCTATTACAAATCAAGGCCACAAAAGGCACACAATCAGTAGATTAGTCGGGTTCCTTAAAAGGACTCTATATAACAAAAGGGTCTTGACTAACCACCTATAGAATAGTAGCCAAATAGGCCACTAACAACAAACAACCAATGCTCAGATAGGTGGGGAAAAATAACTTAAGGATTTTGAAAGGCTCCCAAAGCCTTTAGAAATGGTAGCAAATTGGTATCATAAATCACCCTGTAGTAAAGTAAAACACCCCTCCAATCAGAGCACCTTCCCCATTTGCAAAACTCCTTTCCATAGAAGCAAACCAAGTCCCACCTTTATAGGATAAAAAAGAAGATAATAACACATTGTAGATTCAATCACCAATCCTTCCCATGTCTAAGTATCCATAGTGTAGAGTGGAAAATGAGGATCACTTAATAGGTTCTAAGATCTCCCTAATTTCACAAGGGTGCATTTAGAATACAAAGCCACCTCAAGTCAAATTGGATCAACACCACAAGAAAGGATACAATGATGTCAATTATGGATTTGGGTCTCAGGGGTTTCTATTATTTTTGTTTCTTGGAAATTGAGGAGGAAAAATTAAGTTATCTAAATATGCAAGTACTAAAGGGGAAATCAAAATTGAAATGTGTACATACCTTGGAGAAAAGAAGGATATGTTTTTCTTTTGTTGTTTCACTGAGTGTTGAGATCCCAAAATTGACTGTATTTCCAGATCTGGGTCCTGAAACCTACTTGCTATATGTCCTGAAAATCTGAGTCTATTTCTCAGGGTGTAGAATGTTAAGAACATTTTTTACATGGGTGCGTAACATTTGAAATGTTCAATACCTACTAATTATGTTCTAGATTTGAAAAGACCTGTGTTGAGACTTCCAGAGCTTAGATCTATAATTACAACTTCTTGTCTTGTACCTGCACAAAAAAAATAGGGAAATAGGTTGGCTAGAGGGGTTTCCTTGGTCAAACCCATGTTTATGAATCAAACTTGAAATGTGAAATGTAAAACATGAAATATGTGTTAATGTGCTTACCATCGTGGACGGATGTTTGTATCACTCAAATCCATGAAATATGCCTTATGTGTTTTGCTTGAATGTAGATGATCACCTTATAGGAGAGATGTAGGATCAAGCATGCTTTCACATGTGCATGTATCTATGAATATCACCCCTAGATCTTGAATTTGCTTGAAATGTTTGATCACACTTACAATGAGAGATAGAAGAATGATGGAGAAAGAGAGATCTTATTTTCTTGTTCAATAGATCCACTAAGACATCACTATAGGATAGAAATTATTGCTCCAACTTGAAGAATATTTCCTTGATAAGATAAAAGAAGAAGAAGAAGAAGAAGAAGAAGAAGAAGAAGAAGAAATCCTTGTCTTGAGATCTTGAAATCACCTAGTTTTCTTGAATGCTCTTGAAAATATGAACATGAATGCTTGCACTTAATAGATTGAGAGTACTTGTGATATGAAAAAATGAGGAGAGTTATAGGGTTTATATACTTTTCCCCTAAGTTTTGGATATAAAACTAAGCCAAGTTGACTGCTAGAGAAGAATTAAATGATAAATCCTGATATCAAGATCTGGGCCCAAAATGGGACCAAATTATTGGGTATAGAACATTTCAAATGTTGTCAAACTAGGGAAAAAATGTTTGAAATGTTCTATACCCTATGTTTTTCTCCCAAATTTATCTAGAGACATTGGGATGATCCACAAAGGCCCGAATTTGAATTGCAGGTTGATGGGATCAAGAAAAAAAGGAAAAAAGACCTTTTAATTACAAAAAAGGGGATATAGATCCTAATTAGAGTCACCAATAATGGGTGATAAATTTTTAGGACAGTATAATTAGCTCCCACTTTAGCAAGAATATGAGAAAAAATCATGTTCACGGTAAAGTAGATTAATGCATATGAAAGGTCCTATTAAGGTCAAGGAGACAAAGAAGTGTCAAGCCTTCAAGTGACTTAAGTCTTCATAAAATCCAAAACCAAAATAAGAGAGGCATCCCCCAAGAGAGAAAGAGAAAATTATCACTAGCCCAGTAAGGATCTTTCTTACGACTGATCTTGCAAAGGAAAAAATATTGCAAAATATGGAATTGAAAGTCTAGCAAGCTATGCAATTTCTAGTTAATCTATCAAAGACGATCAGTCTAAGGATTTGAAAAGAGTTCAGTCAAATGAGGAAGTGTGTGAGGTCAGTCAAAGGACCAAGGAAAGTGGAATAAATCTAAGGATCCATGATAGTTAACATTGAATCATTATGTATGTGTGCAAAGTGTGAAACAATGAGAAGAGTGTATTCCCCCATGTTAAAGAAATTACAAATGCCTTAATGAGAGAAATGACTTTAACATAGTGTACATGCATCTAGAAAAATATATTTCCACTATGAGATTCCCCTAGGAAAGAACAAACCAAGTTAAATGAAACACATAATAAAATAGAGCACAAAAGGGATCTACTAACTTAGGGCTCAGTATGATCATATGATGATACATATATATTATATTGAAATTAAATGTCATCATTCCCCCAAGGTAGTAGAACTAAAAGAACAATGGAATAATGTCACTTAAGATTCTCAAAGAAGAGTCTTTTTGGGATACCATCACGGAGACTAAAAATAATAGGTAGTTATCATTTTTCATCATCCCCAATCAGACAACACAAAGGCACATTTACAAATAGTGGGACATGTACAACATAACATGTAATGACATATAAAAGAAATGAGATACAAATAGAGGAATATCACAACAGATCAATTCCTTTATCACCTTGCATTGTTAGAGAAACAAGGGTCATCTAAATAAATCTAAATAAAACATATAACAAGTAGCACATCACAATAAAAAATAAAACACATAGAATCCACAATACAAGAGGAGCTACTCAAGCATATCATCTATCCCCCATCTCAATATGTAGTGTTTAGGGAAGGTGGGAAACATACAAGAGGAGCAACATCAAGAACAATACATGGAATAATATCCAATTCTAAACAAGGAACATGTTTTAAAGATGGGTCACTTTGTTTGTCACTAGGACTAAGAGATAATTGTTGTGAAAACATAGCTAGGAAATCATGATTAACATAAATAATCTCATACATATCATTAGAATTGTTAGCATGAATATCATCATTATTTTCATTAGGAACATCAAAAGTATCTTCATCATCCAAATTAATTGTAATAATCCAAGATACAAATAGAATTATCATGTTTGTTCAATTTCATCTTTTTCAAATTGACTTCCTGCATAGGTTGGTCAAATGGAATAAAAACATCAGTAGGTATTTTAGGGGAGGAAAGGACCACGGAAGTATTATCATGGGCTCTAGCATGACATTTACAATGATGATCACAGGCACAATGATTATGTTTAGTCTTGTTGGATATTTGTTTTGGCTTGGGGTCAATCAACATTGGATCCTTTTCTTCCTTAGGGAGAGGAACTGAAGGAACCTCACTAGATTTAGAGATAGTATGGGTAGAATATTTGTAAGTTATCGGAGGTGGAAAAGAATCATAAAGAGGAGGTATAGGTGGTATAGGAAGGATTCTAGGTCTAGAGCGAGGAGATGGAATACCCTTAGGATTGTTAAGTTCACAAATATTTTGGATTTTGTATTTCTGATAGGATCAGAAAATATTATCCTTGCAAGGGTGAGTGGGCTGAGGTATAGAAGTCTAAAATAAGTCACTTGGTCAATGGACTCTCAAGGGACTAGAAGCTAGAAAAGACCAATAATTTTTGTAGTGGCTAATATTCACCAATTGGCTAATTTTTTAAATTTGAGAATCCAAATTTGGCTAATAATTCAAGATTTAAGGCAATGTAAATCACCACATTTTTACAAATTTTTTTTTTAGAAAATTTAAATCGCTAAATAATTTATTTTATAAAAAATTGAACTCAAAGATTCACCACAATATTCGATTCGCCCAAATTTTATAAGTTATTGTACAAATCTAAATTAATTTAATATATCATAATTATTACCTACTATAGGATTGTATCACCAATATTTAGGTGCCATCATTGATTTAAAATATAATCTAGTAATCCTCATCATATTTCATGAGGTAAAAGCGTTACTATTTGATTTGAAATGCTTATGGGGGCTGAAATTTCCTTTGGATTGTTGATCTAAATAGAAATAAATGGTCTTGAAGAAATTTTGGGTCCCGTTAGAATTAAAAAATATCAGTACATTTATCTCACATAATATAATGAGGGTTGTTAAATAACATTTAAAAATGGTAGCAACTAAATATTATAGAGTCTATCCCGTAAAGCCATCAAATATTTTCACATGTAGCCCAATAATTTTTTATAAGGTTTTTATATATTTTAAATAAAAGTACTTTCCATGGTGATTAATGAATTTATTGCTATTTTTTGAGATTCGCCAATATTTTCTACAAAAAAAACTTGTGATTCAAAAATAATCACCAATAAGAATAATTTTTTTCTCAAAAAATTCAAAGATCCACCAATAAAAATTAATTCTTTTCAAGAAAATGAAAGATTCACCAATATTTTATAGGTTTTCTTGGAGGGGGTTTCTTAAAGTTATCCCTGGAAAAGATTATGATTAATAATGATTAATTTTCCATTATGAGGAAATTTCAAACACTTATGGATACGAGAGGCTACAACTTTCATGGAGGTGAGCCAAGGAAGACCAAGTCAGACTTGAAAATGATCAAAAGCTGGGATGAATACAAAGGTGACATCTAAATTTTTACCACCAACTTCTATAGGAAAATTGATAGAACCATGGGTAGGATAAGTGAAACCATTACAAGTTTGAATTGTCACATCAGATTTGTCATAGAAATCACATTAAATTTGTCTTGTGTAAAGATGTTCTTCAATTATAACATTCACCATATAAGTGGGATCTATAAGGACACCATGGGAAATAAGGCCATTAAATATGGCAACAATGTAAAGAGGGACATCAAGATCCATAATAGTTTCACTAAAATCAAAGGTAATGAGAATCTCAAGTTCAAGTTTGGGTTTAGGTTTGGATGAACAGTTTGATCGATAAGATTAACCACATTGATGCCTTCAATAGTTTCGTCAACATATGTAGCAACATGGGAGGAAGAAGAAAAATTCTTGGTATACTCAATGGTATTAGTGGAATGAGAGAGTAAAGGATCAGTATAAATTTGTAAGTCACTTAGTAAAAATTGAATGCTCGCACAAGTGCAGATTTGGGTCAACATGTCTAAACAAACATCTCCAAAACATACCCAATCTGACTTCTGAAAGCCGCAACACTCTACAACTGCTCGATGAAAGGTTCTAAACACAGTCTCCAAGTGGTTTCTCATGAAAATCTCAGGGTCTCTTTTTACTTGCACTCAAAGTAGGCCTTCTCCACTGTTAGTAATAACTGAGGAGGGGGGGGGGGGGGTGAATCAGTGGCCTTAAAAATTAATCCTTAAATCAACCCTTAAAACTTATAACCACAAATTATTCCTCTACATATCTTCTATCCTACAAGTACCTTGAAATATTTATATCAATTTACTACTCGTCGAATTTCTTTGTAAAACCTTCTTTTGTATGTTCACTGATAAGCAGTCAACTATTTACTAAAACACAATAAATATGCAAAGTATACCGATAAACCCAGAATTGCATATGTGAAATGTAAAATAGTAATGTAATGAAGCATAGACACATAACACATGGATTTTTAACATGGAAACCCTGTTAGGGGAAAAACCACTGGGACTAGTACCCCAAATTTTTACTCTTCTGAAGTGAGCTCTGTTAGGAGCCAACCCTGTTAAAGGTTACAAACACACTATTAGGTGTGACCTTGTTAGAGGATTTAAAAGATAGTTTGTCACCTAGTATCTGGCATCTAATGCTACCATCCTTGATCAAAAACTCACTTGGCATGTCAATAGGTATCGGGCATATCCAATGCTACTTTCTATGATCAAATTTTTTTATACTCCTTGGAATGTATCACAATTGTAGAAGACTTTTAAGTCCTTCTCAATTAAGAGACTTGATTCTTCAATGGTTAAACTAAAACATTAAATGATCTATTCACACATACAACTTAATTCCAAATTTTCAGATCTATTTTAAGTGCATTACCTCTCTGATCAATTTAATCAATTCTATACCTTTGCTCCACACTGTTCTACTCTATGATGTTGTCTCACTGTTTGTTGGTGTCTGCAGAATCTAGATCTTTCCTTATCTTGATTGATTAGGTCTAAATGAAGAATTTCTTCTCCTTCAGAATCTTGTTAGCATCTTCCCTCTTTTCTCTTCACCCCACATTAATTTGTAATGAATTGGGTTTGTCTCTTTATAGACATGATTTACCTTTTCTTGGCTTTCTTGATTCTTGGCATGATCCACAATTATCGCTAATTACATTTAAAGAAAAACTCCATTTTTATCCCAAAGAGAACTTCTTTCCAAATGGACAAATCATATTTAAATCAATTACTTATCTCTGGCTTTATCTGGATGATTAAAACAATGATAAGTATCAGTTAAGTCTATCTTTAGCTCTTGACAACTAAGCATTTTGTCATTTTGTGAACTCTCTATTCTGTCGGTCAACACTTCAGTTAGTCATTGGTGATAATTGACTGTTCCATCAGTGTGACTTCAGTTGTCATCGGGATCTCTATCCTTGTCTTTTCTATCAGGAAACAGTGTAATTTTGTCTGTCGGGCTACTCTGTGTTTTTCTCGTCAGGCAAAACTATGACTTTTCTCATCGGTAATGCTGTGCATTTTCTCGTCGAGTAACACTGTGACATTGCTCTTTTATTTTGACCGTCAGTGTGCACTCCGTCAGTGTACACAATCACTTAGTGAATACTTGACTTATATGCATTAATGATAGCATAGCCTTTGATTCATCGGTTCTTTGAAGTCTTTGGCAGTATTTCCATGACCATACAAATTATATCAAGTTGACATCAATGACAATATAATATATTAACTGATTTAATGCCTTGCATGATCATCAACTTAACATCCTCAAAAATTTAATCAGTTACATGTCATCAATCTCTCCCTTTGGCATTGATGGCAATATACTACATTATCATACTATACTATTGCTAATACAATATGAAATATACAGTTTCATCAAGCTTTCCTAATGTAACTATTAGAAATGTATGACTTTTGATAAGCTCAAATAGCTTTGATTTGATTCTTGCAACTTTCTTCCTGTCTTCAATCCCTTCACTGATAGATGTAGAATCTTTCTTGCTCTAATGTGATGTGTTCTTCTCTTGTATCAAACTCTCTCCCTTTGACTGTTCTCCTTTCTTTTGATGTCTCTTGTCAAAAATTCTTTCCCTTTGTGTGTACTCTCCCTTTCTTGTTACATCTCTCTATTTGGATACTTTGATGGATATAATCTCTCCCTGAGGTGATAATGGATATAATCTCTTTCTTTATCTGTATGATAATATGAGATATTTCTCTCCCTTAGGTGATAAGAAGTGATAATGAATATAATCTCTCCCTTTGACAACAATGCCAAACAAATATTTTTGACAGTAATGCCAAACAAATCCTTTCTATCCATAATATATTCCTTGAATTTCCCAATCTATTGGTAATAACTCTGGTGCTTGGAGTAGATAAATAAATTACTATGTATAGATGTATCTTTGAAGTCCATCTCTTTTCTTTCATCACCATGAATGATATTATGATAATATGTAGGCTGATGCCACCTTCTAGTCATCTTACTGACTAGTAGACAAGGTTCTAACCCCTAGTTTCTTTCTCAAGTATTCAAATGCATCCTTGGGCAATGGCTTGGTGAATATATCGGCCAATTTTTCCTTTGATTGCACATATTCAAACATCACCTCCTTTGCTTGAACTTGATCTCTTAAATAATGATACTTGATGGCAATATGCTTTGCTTTAGCATGCATGACTGGATTCTTGGAAATGTTTATTGCACTTGTATTATCATAGTAGATAATTACTAGTTCAATAATTTTCATATGCATACCTTCCAATAACTGTTTGATCCATGCAATATTTGAGCAATTTGCAGAAGTAGCAACATACTATGCTTTTGTAGTAGACTGAGAGATGCATCCTTACTTCTTGCTGATCCATGTGACAAGTCTGTCACCCATAAAGAATGCTCCTCCAGTTGTGCTCTTTCGATCATCAATATTTCTAGCCCAATCAGCGTCGATAAAGACCATAAGTTCAAATTTGCCTTCTCTTCTATACCATAAGCCATATTCCTTGTTATTCTTTAGATATCTTAGGATTCTTTTCACAAAAGTCATATTTGATTCCCTGGGATTAATAGAAAATCTTGCAACTATTCCTACTACATGTGCAATATCTGGTCTAGTATGTACAACATATATGAGTTTTCCAATCATTGATCTATACAAAGTCTGATTTACCTCTGATGACTTGTCTTCCTTTGTTAGCTTGCATCCACTTTCCATCGGTGTTCCAACTAGTTTGGACTCTTCCATCTTGAATATTTTTAGTACTTCTTTAATGTATTTGGATTGTGTAATAAAAATACCTTCATCTTGTTGCATGATTTGTAGACCAAGAAAGAACTTGATCTCTCCAAACATAGATATCTCAAACTCTTTTCTCATTTCATTTGCAAATGATTTTCATATCATATCATTGCTTCCAAATATGATGTCATCAACAAATATGTCAGCAATCAAAATGTTAGCATTATTATCTTCCTTCAAATAAAGATTACTGTTTTCACTAGTCCTTACAAATCCAATACTTATAAGATAGGAATGAATTCTTTCATACCAGACTCAGGGTACTTGTTTTAATCCATACAGGGCTTTGTGTAGTCTACATACCATGTCCCTCTTGTCTGGATCAACAAACCCTTTTGGTTGTTCAATGTATACCTCTTCTTCAAGTATTCCATTTAGTAATGCAGACTTGACATCCATCTGATACACCTTGAATCCTTTACATGCAGCATAAGCAAGTAATATTCTCACTCCTTCTAGCCTAGCAATGGGTGCAAAGGTCTCTCCATAGTCAATTCCTTCTTCTTGTGCATACTTTTTGCATACTAGTCTTGATTTATTTCTAGTGACTTCTCTATTCTTATTCAGTTTATTCTTGAATATCCATTTTGTATCGATGACATTCTTATAATCTAGTCTCGGTACAAGTGTCCATGTATTTTTTTTCTCTATCTTCTCAATCTCTTCATTCATAGCACTAATCCATCCATCCTTATCTAGTGCAGCACTGACAAATTTTGGCTCATAATCACAAATAAGACATCTTTTATTTAGAGACTTACTTTTGGTTCTCATACCAACCTTCTTGTCTCCAATAATCTAGTTTTGTGGATTGTTCCTTCTGACATATCTAGCAATTATAGGTTCAGCTCTTTGTCTATCAGCTTGATCATCATTTTTTTTCCTTCATTGTATTCTCCATCATTTTGAGCAATATCCTGATCGTCGATATTTGCAACTTGATGCTCGGGTGCAATGATCTGTTGCTCGGCAGCTCTACATTGTTGGTCAGGTAGAGTGTCAGGTTCTTCATTGTATACAAACCTATTATATTCCTCTAGTTCTTTTGTGCTTTCCTTTTCATTCTTCTCTGCAAATTCATCTATCTTTACATTTGCACTTTCAACAATTTTGTTAGAGCCTTTATTGAGACATTTATAAGCCTTGCTCTTGGTGGAATACTCTAGAAAGATTCCTTCATTACTCTTGGAGTCAAGTTTTCCATTTGTATCATCTTTTAAGATATAACATTGACTGTCAAAATTTTTGAAATAACTCACATTGGGTGTGTATCCATACCAAAGCTCATAAGGTGTCTTTTTGGTGTCTTTCTTCAATTGTACTATGTTTAATATGTAAAAATCAGTACTGACAGCTTCCCTCTAGAATATTTGAGTGATGCCTTTATCATCAGTGTCCTTACAAAATCAACTATGGATTTGTTCCTTCATTCAGCAATACCATTTTGTTGTGGTGTTCTCGGTGTAGAGACATGTCTTTTGATTCCATGCTCATTAGAAAAGTTAGTGAATTCATCTAAAATAAATTCCCCTCCTCTATCTGACCTTGAGCATTTCAATTATTTACCACTTTATTTCTCAACCATTGCCTTATACCATTTAAACATATTAAATGCTTCTAATTTATCTTTTATAAACATTATTGTCATCATTCTAGAGTAATCATCAACAAAGAGAATAAAATATCTATCACCATAATAACTCTTTGTCCTCATAGGTCCACATAGGTCAAAATGGACTAATTCTAGAATGAAATCAGATGTATGGGTCTTCCTTTTGAAACTAGATTTTGTCATCTGACCTTTTTGACAATTCTTACACATGATGTTGTCGATCTTGGTCATCGTCGGTAAGCCTCTTACATTTCTCCTTTTTCTAATCTTTATCATGTTGTCAAAGTTCACATGACACAATATTGTGTGCCACAACCATATGTCTTCATTTCTAGCCATTAAGCAAGTGGTGTCAATATCATTCAGATAGAATAAGTTACCTTTTGTCTTCTCACCGGTACCAATTAGATTTCCTAATTTACTGAATATCTTTGCCTTCTTATTTTCAGATGATACTCTATGACCTGAATTATTCAAATAAGAAATGCTCAATAGATTATAATTCAATCCATTTACCCAATAAGAATTTTCTCATTTTATCTGGTTATTCAACATTATGGTTCCTCTACCTTCAACTGGACAAAGTGTGTCATTACCCATTCTTACTGAACCACCTTTATAGTATTCAAAAGTATCAAAATTTTGCTTGTCACCGGTCATATGGTGAGTGCAACCACAATTTATGATCCATACATCATTTTTACTAACTTTAGATATGAGTGCAGTTTATACATACCTTTCTTCATCATCATCTGAATCATATTTTACTTCTACAAACACCATCTCGATGTCTTCCTCAGATTCTATGTCAATATCATCATCTTTTTATTTTGCTAGGTAACTGGCCTTCTTTCCTTTTTCCTTGTAGTCTAGGGTATATCTTCTTGTTTATTGTCGGTAGCTTCTGTAATCACCTCTGTCATACTTATTTTCAAATGACCTGTCATTACTTCTGTCATCATTTCTTATGTTAGGACATCTTCCAGAAAAGTATCCAATCTCTTTACATTTAAAATAAACAAGTGGTAATTTACCTTTGCCTCTCTGCATTCTTCTTGCCATAAGTGCTTCAATTTCATCATGATCTTCTTCTTCACTTTCACTATCACTATCTTTTCTCATAGTGTGTTTATGACTTGAAATACTTATTCTCAAAGAAGATTTAAATGCAGACTCTATGTTTGGTAAGACACTATTATCAAATTTATTCATCTTAATTAAAATTAGTCTTCCAATCAAACTATCTAGAGTAACATTGTTATTTGCTACTGCACTCATTTCTTGAATGACAGATACTCTAATAGCATAATTAGGCAGCAAGGTTCTTAGAATTTTACTTACCACTGTATCTTCTTCTAGTACACCTCCAACTCCTTAGATAGCATTGACTACCTCTTTGATTCTTGTGTTGTACTGTGTGATATTTTCACCTTCTTTCATTTTGAGATCATCAAACTTTCCTCTAAGGCTTTCTTCCTTGGCTCTCAAAAAATTATTGTCACCACCATGTACAAGCATCAATTTGTCCCACATCTACTTTGCAATTTTTCAAGCTTTGACATCTTCAAATTCAGCATCAGAGAGTGAGGAAGAAATCTCTATCATCATGAATTTGTGCTCATGCTTCTCTCTCATTTGTTCAACTTTTGGTGCTCCTGTGGGCAACACATATTTAGTATCTAAGTATTGAGTAACATCATTTCCAATACCTGATAAGTGGAGTCTTATTCTGGTCTACCATGAAGCAAAATTGTCTGTGTTCAACTTGGGAACATCTCATTTGTTCATCTTGTGACCTTTAGCTTAGGTCTTGAAACCTTCCTTCTTAAGCACACAATC
The DNA here is from genome assembly GCA_018584345.1 of Thuja plicata. NCBI lineage: Eukaryota > Viridiplantae > Streptophyta > Pinopsida > Cupressales > Cupressaceae > Thuja > Thuja plicata. The sequence continues at coordinate 1,710,245 of MU223951.1, forward strand.
TCTGATACCAATTGTTAGTAATAACTGAGAGGGGGGGTGAATCAGTGGCTTCAGAAATTAATCCTTAAAATTTATAACCACAAATTATGCCTCTAGTTATCTTATGTCCTACAAGATGAATGCCTTGAAATATTTATATCAATTTACTACTCTTCAGATTTCTTTTTAAAAAATTATTTTGTATGTTTACTGATAAGCAGTCAACTATTTACCGAAACACAGTAAATATGCAGAGTATACCGATAAACCCAAAATTGCATATGTGAAATGTAAAATAGTAAAGTAATGAAACATAAACACATAACACATGTATTTTTAATGTGGAAACCCTATTGGGACCGGTACCCCAAATTTTCACTCTTCTGAAGTGAGCTCTGTTAGGAGCCAACCCTGTTAAAGGTTACAAACACACTATTAGGTGTGACCTTGTTAGAGGATTTAAAAGATAGTTTGTCACCTAGTATCTAGCATCTAATGCTACCATCCTTGATCAAAAACTCACTTGGCATGTCAATAGGTATCGGGCATATCCAATGCTACTTTCTATGATCAAAATTTTTTATACTCCTTGGGATGTATCACAATTGTAGAAGACTTTTAAGTCCTTCTCGGTTAAGAGACTTGATTCTTCAATGGTTAAACTAAAACATTAAATGATCTATTCACACATACAACTTAATTCCAAATTTTTAGATCTATTTTAAGTGCATTACCTCTCTGATCAATTTAATCAATTCTATACCTTTTCTCCACATTGTTCTACTTTTTGATGTTGTCTCACTGTTCATCGGTGTCTACAAAATCTAGCTCTTTCCTCAGCTTGATTGATCAGGTCTGAATGAAGACTTTCTTCTCCTTCAGAATGAGCTCTGTTAGGAGCCAACCCTGTTAAAGGTTACAAACACACTGTTAGGTGTGACCTTGTTAAAGGATTTAAAAGATAGTTTTTCACCTAGTATCTACAATCTAATGCTACCATTCTTGATAAAACACTCACTTGGCCTATCAATAGGTATCGGGCATATCCAATGCTACTTTCTATGATCAAAATTTTTGATACTCCTTGGGATGTATCTCAATTGTAGAAGACTTTTAGGTCTTTCTTAGTTAAGAGACTTGACGCTTCAATGGTTAAAATGAAACATTAAATGATATGTTCACACATATAACTTAATTGTAGATTTTTAGATCTATTGTAAGTGCATTATCTCTTTGATCAATTTAATCAATTCTATACCTTTGCTCCACATTGTTATTCTCTATGATGTTGTCTCACTATTCGTCGATGTTTGCAAAATCTAGCTCTTTCCTCATCTTTATTGATTAGGTCTGAATGAAGACTTTCTTCTCCTTCAGAATCTCGTTATCATCTTCCCTCTTTTCTCTTCACCCCACACATAATTCATAATGAATTGGGTTTGTCTCTTTATAGACATGATTTACCTTTTCTTGGCTTTCTTGATTCTTGGCGTGATCCATAATTTTCATTAATTAGATTTAAAGAAAAACTCTATTTTTATCTCAAAGAGATCTTCTTTCCAACTAGACAAATCATCTTTAAATCAATTACTTATCTCTGGCTTTATCTATATGATTAAAACAATGATAAGTATCAGTTAAGCCTATCTTTAGCTCTTGACAGCTAAGCATTTTGTTGTTTTCTAAACTCTCTATTAAATTGGTCAACACTTCAGTTAGTCATTGGTGATAACTGATTGTTCTATTGGTGTGACTTCAATTGTCATCGGGATCTTTGTCCTTGTCTTTTCCTTTGGGCAACACTATAATTATGTCCGTCGGGTTACTCTATGTTTTGCTCATCGGGAAACACTGTGACTTTGCTCATCGGTAATGTTGTGCATTTGCTTGTCGGGTAACACTGTGACATTGCTCTTTTATTTTGACCATCAGTGTGCACGCTGTCGGTGTATACAATCACTTAGTGAATACTTGACTTATATGCATTACTAATAGCATAGCCTTTGATTCATCAGTTCTTTGAAGTCTTTGGCAGTATTTCCATGAGCATATAGATTATATCAAGTTGAAATCAATGAAAATACAATACATTAACTAATTTAATGCCTTGTATGATCATCAACTTAACATCCTCAAACATTCAATCAGTTACATGTCATCACTCCACAAGTTTTTAGGGGCACTCACTTTTGCCTTAGAGAAAATTTTAACTTAGTCACTAAAATTTATCCAAAATTTTAGAGTTCCAATAGTGGCTCTTATTGGGGATGTGTGCCCCCTATGGGAACATAGAGGACTTAGAATCTCATGGTAAAGAAAACCATTCCAAAATAATTAGATTTACTCTCTTCATCTTCAAAAATTGGGGTCCTTATAGAAAACCAAACATCACACAAATGAGAGCAAAGAAACTGTACAAACATAAAAATTATTTACAAATGGAAAGACCAAAAATGACATCACCACTTACCTCTACCAAATACCTAATTCTCATTTCAATGGATCAAAGATAAATGATAATTATTTCTTCCAACAACATGGTCAAACATACTGCCAAATAGCTTAAGCATATCATATAAAAAACAATCAACATTTTCTCTGTCATTAGGTGCTTGGAAATCACCAATGTACTGTAAGGGCTGATCATTATGTAACATAGATTTGTCATACTCATTATTACCACTGACAATCTGAAAAGAAAAATACTCCAGCTCCCTCACATGGTTGGAATCAAACACATCTTGAACACTAGCTGTTTGCACTACAAGATAAGTCTCATTTACAACAATGACTTGCAAAATAGGATGGAAAATTTCTAAACAAAAAATTGACTACACAATACTAGAAACAACTTGCTGATCACAAATTTTATCATCATCTTCTAAACATAAAAAATTATTATCAATAAATGGTTCATTAATCACTTGCAAATCTAAGAAAACACATTCAGATTTATCACTTTCTTCAGCATCATGATGTATACAAGAATCTTTGACACTAAACTCATCAAAATATGAATCTACTCTAGCATATGAATCTTCAAATTCGTCATACATGACACTATTAGATTCCCTACGTTCACATGCACTTTTACATTGCACATTATCAAATCCATGTAAAGGAAAAGAATCAAAAGCCCATGTATCATACTTCATACCCTCATTAATATCATCACTATCAAAACATATGTCTACTAGGCATGAAACTCTAGAGTCACATTTAGAGGCATACCTCTAAAAATTAGTAGCTAAGAGTTCTAAAAATTTCTCACTACTTAGTGGGCATCAGATTTCATGTTCACCTTCTTTGGTCTCTTGTTCGATGCTGCAAATATCTTCCCCATTGTAAACAAGGGTTGAGACATCTTGGTTCATTTCATTTTGTGCAAAGGAATCACCATAGAAACTTACATCTATATCATAATCATCCTCGTTTTGTTCACACAAAACTTCTTTAAACTAAAACTATGTGTGTAAATATTGTTCCCGCAAGCTGCAACACAACACTTCAATATGTCATTATATCAATGGTTAAAACTTGAAATATTGAAAGAAAAGCATATGGAAACTACTAAAACCAACATATTGCTTCCTATCTAAGAAGAGTGTGAAAAAATCTATAATTTACCTCATATTATGCATAAATCAGTGACATACACAAGCTTAGAATGGAAGATTCAATGAGAAATCAAACTAAATTTCAAAGCAAAGTTCATTTTAATGCACCAAAGAAGATTATGAAATTATGAGCTAAGAATGCATTTAGATTTCTAGAAATTAGAGAAGCATAAGAGTAAAATTGAAATTCTAAGAATTGAGGCCAATTGAGCTCAAAATTCAATCCTTTTATAGAAGAATTTGAGAGATGAGTGGTTGAGATTGATTTGTGAAGAAAGGTGGAGATTGAATCTTTGGTGATCCATGTGAGTGAACTCTTATGGGCTTATGGATTGACTTTCCATGTGCAAGTGATGATTTGTAATTAGAGGATTTTATTTAATTCCTTTTAATTAATTACTAGAGCCAAGTATTTAATTGTTTTGATTTAATTTAAATAGGCCAAGGTAATTAATGTGAGTTAGTGATGAAATCACTTTGATTTTAGGAGATTAAATGAATTATGCCAATATTTTAATAGTTGTCATGACATAATTGGGGGTATGATCACACTTAGGGAAAATAGGGTCTCTAGTTAGAGTAGACCAAATTAGGCTTGTTACATTTTCCCCTCTTTGAATTGATGTGAAAGAAGCACTTTGATTCAAACAATGTCAGATGTTGACTTTAGAAAGTTTGAGAATTTCACCCTTGATTGAATGAAATAAATGATGAGATTAGTCTCGAACTTGATTGAACTAAGATTGATAGTATCAAATTTGAAGTTGATCAAACAAAGGTCAATAAAACAAAGATCTAAAGATACCAATTCTAAACTTGATCGAACAAGAATTGATAATAGTGACTCTAAACTTGATCAAAAAAAGGTTAGTACAAAGATGCTAAGAGCTGTGAGGTATCAATTATGAACTTGATCGAATGAGAATTGCTAATACTGACTCCAAAATTGATCGAACAAAGATCAGTATAAAGCTGCTAAGAGCTTGATAAAGATCTAAGATATTGTAGACAAATATTTCTAGCTTGTTTAGCGTTGAAGCCTTCTATCCAACAGTCCCAACTTGATCAAAGGAAACTTCCATGCCCCCTCAGGAACAAAATTGAAGGAAATAGAATAAAATTCCTTTGTAGAATGACAAATCAATGGAACCGATCAATTGGATCAAGAAAGAATCAATTAGAAGATGCGATGAAGTGAAAGTGTGTTAAGAGAAAACACAATTTTTCCAAGTCAACTAATTGAAAATGTAAACTTTGAGTCTGATAAAATGATGTCTGACCAATAATTTGATAAATAATGTGCAAATTTTTGATAGAGAACCCATAAAACTAATTGCGTAAAGCTTGCGAATCATTTCTGAACATATAGAGCAAGTCTGCTTTTTTGGGAGACTATCGTAAAATGTTTACTTACTGTTAAAAACATTGTCTGCACATTCAATTTTGTTCCTAGTATATCTAAGGAGAACAAAATTGAATTTTGATAGTCCGGGAAGAGTTTTGGAGCTTCTGGACAGCTCAAAGTCTCAATATAAGGCTCAAAAATCACTTTTTACCCATTCATTTTCACTTTCATCCATAGTAAATCTTGAGCTTTGCATAGATGATTGTGGTCCCCATAGAGAGACATCAATTTGAGCCAGCACATCGTCACCAGCACCTGACCCAATATGCACATCTAGTGAGTACATCAATACCTACCTTTTTACGCTTTCTATTTTTTATTTTTTTGTATTTTGCATTAGTTAAGAGCCTTTTAATTTCAATTTGTATTCCATGTCTTGGATCGTATCTAGTTAATCTTGTGTCGCATCTAGTTTTGTTGCAAAATTATGGATCACATCTTGTTAAATCAGGATCGCATCCCATTAGGAAGTAGAGTGTCATTTCTTATAATTTGTGTCCATCCTTTGAATTGTGTTGTGTTCTATGAAAGCAACATCACACCCAGTATCCTGTGTCGCATCCCATCAATTCAGGATCATTTCCCAGATTCCTCATCACATCCATTAAATTGTTCATCGCATATGGTATGCAATATCGCCCATGGGAAACCAATGTCATTTTCTATATAAGGAATTAGTTTTTTTTTCAATTTGATTATTTTTCCTCTTTCTAAAGGCCAAAAAGAGTTAACTGTTAGACTTTTTGTATAGTTTCCTTAGCTAGGATACTAATGTAAACCTATAATTGTATTCTTTGATAGATTGATTTTGAGGTTGTATCTTTTCGAGGACCTCATCGTATACAAGTCCTTTCCTTATCTTGTTTGTTGATAGATGCTGAGCTGCAAATCATAGGATGTCTTGGATTGACCTCACTAATAGATTTAATCGACATTAGGGTAAATCAAGGGTTGTTGACTCCTCTTTCTGAGAGATGGCACTCAGAGCACAACACCTTCCATCTCCCTACTAGTGAGCTAACACTCACCTTAGAGGACGTGTGGTGTATTATGCACATTCCTATGATGGATTGAGAGCTTCAATTTGAGTCGCGCTCTTCCATAGCAATTGCATCTGTGTGGAGATACTTTGTAGAACCATCCATAGTTCACTGATATCTAACTTGGGACTATATGTGTGATCACTATGATCGATTACCTGTATATCTTGCTAGATTCATTGGAGGTATACCGATGCCTGATAGAGGACAACATGGATTCATGCACAACTAGGTAGTGACTTTAGAGCAGATGGTTGTCTCCTCACGTAGATTTGGCTAGGGGAGTGGCATACTAGCATACATGCATAGAGATTTACATGAGATCGTGTGTGAGTATTCTCATAGCATGACTATGGGGATCTTGATATTATAGATCTATGCCTGGGAGCACATCCCAGTAACACATATGATTGTAGATAGATAGAGAGCACCAAAGGAGTCGTATGTATATATGTATTCAGGATACATCTAGTAGCCCCTTCTGAATAAGCTAGAATATTGGTGATGAGTATTTGATGAAATTATAGTGGTACAGTAGAGAGCCTATTTAGATTATGAGGAGTAGAACTTGGATAGGCGACATGTGCCTTATTTCTTCTAGAGAAGATATTTGATCGAATAGAACATTATATTGTTGAGAGATTTATTGTTACTCGTGTCCTCATGTAGTATGGCCAGATTTAGGACATGTCTCAGGATTTGACTTCTTATGCTCAGATTTGTGATGAGGAACCACAGTGGGGAGCCCGCTAAGAATACAAGACTACACATCTTGAGATCAGTCAGATAGTTCCAGATGGATGGGATTTTCTACCTAATGTTGCAGATGCTGGGTGTACGGATGTCTATCTTGCACATTTATTACAATTTCCATTTCCTCAGTTCATAGCACTAGATGAGGTAGCACCTCACATAGAGGATGCATTAGATTATGATCCTATAGATGATGGACCAGTGAGAGGCATAGGAAGAGCCCAAAGAGATGGTAGAGGTGGGGGTGGTAGGGATGGGAGAGGAAGTGGCAGAGATGGAAGGCGCCTTCCCAAGGATAGAGGTTAGAGATATGGACATGATGATAGAGGAGATGACTGAGATGATAGAGGTGGTGGTGGAGTGGGTGGCAATGGGGAGGGCAGACCGACTAGGTTCAGATTCATGCCTCCACATATGGATCCAAGTCCTTTATTGACCAGGAAGCAACAATAGAGATCATCAGGGCAAGTGCCAAGTGGAGGAGGTGGAACTTTTGGACAAGATCCTCTGAGAGATACATATAGAGATACTAGTAGGGACAAAGATCCATTATCATAGGGCTAGAGAGAGTGAGAGCATCTCAAAGCTAGGATTACCACTTTAGAGACCTTGTTGGCTGATAGAGATAGACACCCTGAGAGATTGAGATATGAGAGAGATCAGTAGGGTGATAGACTTAGAGAAAAGTGAGATATTCAAGCCTGCACAACTACACATTAGGGACAAAGAGTGACCTATTATTTTTCTTTATATTATGCTACAGTTCCATAGGATTAGAGAGATCCTATATATGCACCACCACCTCCTCCTCTAGATCAGGGAGAGGGTGGTAGTTAGACATAATTTGTGATTTATATCTGAGATTTTTTGTATATTGATCATTCTGTGATCATCCATTGTACTCCAGACATTTAATACTCATGTATATGCTTTATCACGATCACACTAATACTTGTTGTAGACATTTCCCCATTTTTGATTTGATACTCACCGATATATATCTAAGATAGCTTCTTCTAATTCTGATATGTTCATGGGTTCTCTTTGTTTGATAGATGTTTAGATTGATGCACATTGTGATTATGTACTTGGTCTTTTATGTTTCACAATAGATTCATGTGATGACATCATTTATGCTCTTTTATTATTATTGATATCTAAATGTGTTTGAGTGATTCTAGATGAATATGTAGGTGTATTTTTTTGAGATTTTCTTTATGTAAATATATGTATGGATGCACTTAGGATGTTAAAATAAATGCAATTCTCGAATGCTTTGTTTTTTAATTTTCTCTTTCCCATTTATCAATGCAAAATGAATGCCATGGATATGCAATGACATGAATATATTAGTAACATAGATTAAGTAGTCAAACTTGGATTTCAAATGAACCATGAAATCATTTTGAGCTCAAACCCTTATGTTGTTTTAAGAATGAATCATGCAATCTTAAATGCATCTAAATGTAGACTTCTAGGACTCTCACTAATTTGTGTACATTTTAGTATTTTTATCATCATAGGGCATTTGTGTAACGGACATCATCAAATAGTAAAACTATCAATAATACCTAGAAAGTATCATAAAAGTATGAATACTATGTTTATTGGATGCAATGGTGAAAATAAACCTAAGCATCAAGGCATAGAGGCCATGATGACTAGTTGGTTACCTCTTTTTTCTTTAAGAATCATCTTCTATTTGTGTGTAATGTAAGATATGTAACCCGCAATGACCTTCAATATTCATATCCTTGGGTATATAATGTGGCATACACCTTACTTAGAGTTTGATTAGAAATAGACAAGGAAATTGGTTCAATGTCATGGTAGTTTACACATAACAAGGATCGAGATATATGCAGCTATCCACTCATGTTGGCAGATTTTACCATAAACATCCAAGTTAGGTGAAATTTATAGGATCATTGAAAAAATCACCATACACAGAAAACCAAGAAAACATTATGCCTCCTATCCTTTCAACTCTTTTTCTTTGAATAGATTTCATGGAGTAACTCAGAAGACATAACAATCAACAATTGATAACCAGTCAAATAAAATTCATAACTGCTTACATGCCCCTAGTTTGAAACATCATCAAAACATAAAATAGTCATAATCAAACTAAGATCAGTCTATATGTGTTTAAGTAGTGTTGAAGAACACTGTTGATTCATTATTCAATCACAGTAGAGAAATCATCAATCGCAACATGGAATTAAGATATATGTTTGAGTAAGTGAGATAAACATTGTCAGCAATTGCAATCCAATGTAATCTTTAGGAACACTATTTGATTAAAGAGTTGAGAAACATTAGTATGATGTCCATTATAGGTAGGTGGTGTTTAAGAAATAACCTTGTTTTTTATAGTGATATTTTGATGCAAGTATTAAGAAATATTGTTTGTAGTGGCAAACCATCCTAGACAAGGACCTAGGACAACTTAGCAAACACAAACCAAATATGCTAGCAGAGATGCCCCCAGTACGACATGAATATCTCTAAGACGCAAATGCAGGTGATTCCCAGGAAAGGCTAGGACATTTGTGAGGAATTTAGAGTCAACCAATATCACAGGTGTGATCGTAAAGGATTAGTGTTAGCAATGTATTGATAGATGGAGCACAGAGTACAAGTGACACCTGCTTGCCAAGTTTTCACGACTTGGAAAATATTTTTATTTTTGCTACCAAGACACCTATTTGCCAGGTTTTTGCCAAGACACTTTTTCTAGTATTCATGTTTTTTGTTCTTTTTTCTCTTTTTTCTCTATTTTTTGTTAGTACCAGGAGCCTATTTTCTAGGTTTTCACCAAGGATACCTTTTTTTAATATTTTTTCCACTGTTTTGGATTCTTTATCTTTTCTACTATTTTTGGCTTTCTTCAGGATCAATTTTTTGATCTTTTTTTGGTATTTTCTGAGAACTATTTCCACTGCACATGCTCTTCAGCCAGATGTCAAGCGTAGAATCACTTCAAGTGTAGGGTATTGATGGGATCAGGAAGGACATCTCCCTTAGGTGTAGCTAATTGATAAGCTTTATTCCCAAAAGTTTCTATTATAACAAAAGGCCCCAACCAGTTTGGTTCAAACTTGCCTTTTTGTTCTTTGTTTGGCTAATTTTTAGGATTCTCTCTTAGAATGAGATCCCCCACTTGAAATTGTCATGGATTTACTTTCTTGTTGTACACTTTAGACATTCTTTTATGGTACACTTTGAGATGATCGAACACTTGTTGTATGTGCTCATCTAGTAGTTCTAGTGTCTGAACCCTATTAATGTAGTAAGTTTCATCTATAACAAGGCCTTGGAGAGATACTCACAAAAAAGGAATTTCCACTTCAATTGGAAACACTTATTCTGTGCCATAGAATAGAGAAAATGGAATATCTCCTGTTGGTGTTCAAATACTTGTTCTATAGGCCCATAGTGCCAGATTTGATTGCAAATTCCAGTCTTTTCCAGACTTACTCATAGTTCTATGTAAAAAATTTAAGATATTTTTGTTTGAAGCCTCAACTTGTCCATTACCTTGAGGATAATAGATTGAAGAAAAATGCTGAGTGATATGAAATTATGTACAAAGGTCCTCCATATCGTGGTTTTTGAACTAACCCCCATTTCCTGTTACAATAAAAGAGGGTATCCCATACCTACAAATGATGTAGTTCAAGATGAATATAGCCATATGTTTTCTAGTGGCTTTGATTAGCCACACTATCTTGACCCACTTAGTGAAATACTCAATGACCGTAATGATGTGTTTGTGTCCACTTGAAGAATTAGGATAAATCTGTCCAACAAGATCAAAGGCCCATTGCTGAAATGGTGAATGCATTATAAAAGGTATGAGTTCTCTGGGTGGAACATGGATAAGCTTTCCATGTGTTTTAAATTTGTGACATGTTTTAGAAAATTACATGACATCTTTTTCCATTGTAGGCCAATAGTATCCAACTCTTAAAAGTTTCTTGGCAAATGAAAAGCCTTTCGAGTGCAATCCACATACACCTTCCTGAACCTCTTTTAATGCATGGTCAGACTCTTCTTGTTCTAAACACCTAAGAAGTGTTCCGTCAAGACCTCATCTACATAAGTTAGTGATGAAACTAATTTTCCATTAGTATACAAACATCACTTTTGGTAAGCCTACACCGAAAGATAGGAAAGAGAAAACCGAAGATCAAATTAAGAGATCACCAAAAGTGACTAAGTAGAAAGAAAATTGATGACACAAGTGTTAGAGTAATTATGTCTTCACTTATTAATTAGATCACTTTGATTTAATTATTTAAGTTGTTTATTACTCTATTTTACTTAATTTGGCTCTTAGGTGCATATAACTAATATTTATATTAATTATTATACACAACCTAGCTTTTTACCTTTTTAGGGTTTCATTCACCTTATAGGTTGAACTCTTGTAATTATTGTTTAATTATCTTGGAATAGAATTTATCTCACACCGCTTGAGATTTTCCAAGCTTTATTTTTTGTCTCTTCAGCTTCCTTCTTATAACAGGTCATTTGCATGTAGGGGTGCTTGGCGAACTGTGGATTTGTCTGTCTCAAATCCTACATCGTATTAGAGCTTCTCTATTGTTGCCTAGTCAGGAGGTCTTGAAGTTGTGATTCAAAGATGATAACCACAACTTCTCTGGGGTTTTTTTTTCAATCTGGAGGAGACACTATTTTCTGGAGCACTTTGAGCTAAAATGAACACCGCCATTGTGCTTAGAAGGCTCAGGAGATCAACTTTTCATATAAAGTTGGCCATATTTGGCCCCAGTAGCATCTAGGAATTTTTCCACTCCTTGAGGTCGTACATCACACTTTTTGAGGCAAAAAAAATTCAAAAAAATTCAAAAAACACCCATTTAGGGCTTGTTTCGGGTGCTGTCAGCCGCATTGCTAGCATGCCACCATTGCGCAGCCTGCATGCCATCGCAGCCTAGCCCATGCCCGAACCTTGCCAGTGCACCACTAGTAGGCCACCTAGCAGCTACCGGTGGCGCAACACCACCTGGCCACCAACTCTACCGGCCAACGTGCCTCTCACCTTTCGACAGCCACCAGTGATGTCACCCGTCGGGAAGTGATGTCACTTTCTGGTCGTCCTACTTTTTCCAACAACCTAGCATTTTTCTGGTGACTGAAATTTTGTTTCGGCAGACAGTCATCTGATGGCCATATGACTGTCAATTTTTTTGTTGTGGACAGGCGACAGTCATTGACCATCAAATTTTTTGTCATCTCTGTGTTTTCCAGAGAGCTCAATTTTGAAGGTGTTGTTGGTTTTTTAGCCATATCTTTTGCATACGGTGTTAGTTTTCAAAAAACAAAATATCCTTAAAAAGATATTTCCAAGCTGGAGACAATGATGTTAGTTTAGTTTTCTAATTTGGTCATTTGAGTTCCTATTTGTGGCATGAAAGTAGAGGCTTTAGTTTCCTCCATCTCTGCATCTGGCGTCCAAGTTTTGTTCTAGTTTTTTTGTGCTTTCTATAGTTGTTTCTTTGGTGAACAAGGGATAGAATTATACATTATGGGGGGGTGTTTTTTCCTTTTTGTAATTTACTTCAGAAAAGACCCTTCTACTTTCGTCTTCTTCTCTCAATGTCGGACCCGTTTGTGGCCCGGCTGACACCTCATAACTATCACACCTGGAAAGCACACATAACCAAGTTACTTATGTCATGTGGCTTATGGTCATGTCTACATGAGAACCAACATATCCTATAACACCCTTTTGATATTCTTTAGCACAAAAACAAAATGGATGAAGCCATGGGCTTGATTGCACTGAACATCTCTGACAGTCTCATGTTTCACCTGGATGGTTTGACCACTCCTCAGGATATTTGGGGCAAGTTCTCAGATTATTTTGGCATAGTGAATGAGTTCTGGGCACTACAACTTAATGCAGAGTTGACCACTTTGACTCCTATCATCTTTCCCACTATGGAGGACTTCTTGATGAAGTTCAAATCTATGCATTCAGTTTTACAGGGATGTGGGAGGAACAAGACAGATGATGGGTGTATCTTCTTGATACTCTCAAAGTTGAGAGGATAGTATCAGATATTTTGTTCCACTTTCTACTTTACTATGGAATCTTTGGGTGCCAAACACACCATGCCTTCCTTTGAGAAATTTTGTGATCAGTTGACATGGGAACAGGAAAAGATCCAATAGATGGATGTTTCTGGCTCTTCAAGCCAAGTATTGGTTTCTTAGTCTTCACAGGGGAAACCAAAATAGAAAGCCAAACCAAAGAAAGATTTAGCAAGTAGTGAGTATTTCTCCAAACCTACACAAAAAACTTATTCAAAACCTCCTGCTAACCCTTCCAAGGGTAAATCTTCTTCAAAGTCTACTGAGTCTACCTCTAAGACTAAGAAGAAATCAGTTGAGACCTATAGTTTTTTTGGCAAGGATGGACATCCCGTTTCTAGGTGTTGGAAATGTTTGGAGTATTTAGAGGAAGCCATGTAGGAGCATCACATCTATTCTCCTTAGTCCACATCCTACATCTATTCTCCTTAGTCCACATCCTCCCCTACAGGGAAAGGTCATGTTCTTACTGCATGAGCATTGACTTCTAGGCCCACCTGGATTTTGATTTTGGTGCCTCTCACCACATGACTCACACTCAGTAGTTGGTCACCTCACTTGCTCCTTGTGATACTTCATAGATTGTTGTTGGGAACTCATCACATCTTTTAGTTTTGGGTTCTGGTTTTGTTGCATTAGCCGAGGGTTCTCTTCAGGATGTTCTTTTTGTCCCTGACATCTCGATGAACATATTGTCCATGTTTTAGATTTTCCACTCTGGCTCTGGTAAGAAAGTTGAGTTCTCACCGCATGATGTGGTTATTTAATACTTACATGATTCTGATTTGATTGTGGCTGCTGGGAGTGTTGACTCTGCATCCTGCCTATACAGATTTGATGGATTTGAGCATTCTGATGGTACAAGTTCCTATCTTATAGCACATGCAGATTTAGTGAGTAGACTTTGGCATGAGCATTTGGGCCATGTCAATTATAGATATCTTCAACAGATGAGCACACAGGAACTTGTTCTTTGGCTTCCTTAGATTTCTTGCACTGATGGTCTTTGTTAGGGTTGTGTTCTTGGAAAACAACATAGGGATCCTTTTCCTCAAGGATGAGCTACTCATGCTTTAGCACTATTGGAGTTGATTCATAGTGACCTCATGTCATTTCCCACTCCTTTTTTTGGTGCCAGATATGTGCTTACTTTCATTGATGACTTCTCTAGGTGCACATGGGTGTACTTTTTGAAGTACAAGTCTGATCTCTTTGATTCATTTTGAGTCTTTAAGACTTTTGTGGAGAAGAAATCTGGTCTTTCTATTCAGTGGATACACATAGATAATGGGGGGGAGTATGTAAACCAAGGTTTAGGGGATTTTTGCTCTAAAAATGGTCTTCAGCATCATTTTTCAGTGCCCTACACCCCTTAGCAGAATGGTGTGGTAGAGAGAAAGAATAAAACACTTTAGGAGATGGCTAATTGTATGATACAGTCCAGGTCCATGGATTCTTCTTTTTGGGTAGAGGCAGTCAATTGTGCCAACTATATTTTGAATCAGGCACCCCACAAGGTAGTTTGACATATGACTCCTGAGGAGGCTTGGTCTCATGTCAAACTTGATGTATCTTCATTTTGAGTTTTTGGTAGTGAAGCATGGGAATTTGTGCCTGATGCTTAGAGGGGAGAAATGGAGTGGAAGAGTTGACACCTTATTTTTGTTGGCTACTACAAGGATGTTAAGGTGTACAACTTATTTGATCCTGATTACAGAGAGGTCCTATTTCAATGGGATGTCAAGTTTGATGAGTGCCTTCTTGTAGTAGATACCTTGCTTCCAGAGTCTACTTCATTTACCACTACTCCCTCATCCCTTCTAGTTTCTTTTCAAGATGATGAGGATGATGATCTTGGTGATCCCCATTTACCTCCACCATAGGGTCCTCCACTGATGCCTAGATGGGCTTGAATTAGAGTTGAGGCTACAGGATCTCTGGCTGGTGACCCTTCCACTTCCTGTCACACCAGATCTCATATTATGGTTTCTAGCCTTTTGATTCATGCTATTTGTGGTGATCCTCAGACATTTTTAGCAGTGATAGGACATCCTAAGTGGGATAGTGCTATGGAGGAGGAGTATTCTTCTTTGATGAAGAATCATACTTGGGATCTTTGTTCTCTTCCTAAGGGAAGAAATTTAGTGTGATGCAAGTGGTTGTATCATACTAAGTTTGTTTTTGATGGTTCTATTGATAAGTACAAGGCACATCTTGTTGCAAAGCATTTCTCATAGGTTGAGGGTATTGATTACACTGAGACATTTTCCACTGTCACCAAGATAAACTCTATTCACCTTGTCTTATCCCTCGCAACTTCTCAGGGATGGCCCATTTTTTAGATGGATGTGAAGAGTGCATTCTTGCACAGTGATCTTACTGAGGAGATTTACATGGAGCAGCCTCAGGGACTTGTGTGGGATTCCTCCTTGGTTTGAAAACTTTGGTGTTCTTTGTATGGTCTCAAATAGGCCCCTTGGGCTTGGTATGAGAAGATGTACTCTTTTCTTCTTTCTATAGGATTCACATGCTACCATTCCAATCCTACAGTCTACATTTAGCATCTTGAGGATGAGGTTTTGATCCTTGTGCTATATGTTGATGATCTTCTCATAAATGGTAGCTCATCCTCTATGATTCAGGATGTTCAACACACATTGATGGAGCAGTTTGAGATGACTAATCTTGGTCCATTACACTACTTTCTTGGTCTGTAGATTGTTCAGTCCTCTGCTGGGATCTTTGTTTACCAGCAGAAGTATTCTCTTGACATGCTTCAGCACTTTGACATGCTTGCTTGCAAGCCTTCTCCCACACCTTTTCAGTTGGGTGTTACCTTGTCTACCTCTTGCACTTCATCTTTAGTGGATCCTACATTGTATCGGTAGTTGGTTAGCAGTTTGTTTTACCTGACACACACACACATCCTGATCTCTCCTTTGCAGTTGGTCTTGTCTCTTGGTTCTCACATGAGCCTCATGAGAGTCACTAGAAAGCTTCCAAGTGTATTTTGAGATACATTCAGGGCACTCTTATGTATGGAATTCATTACACATTAGGGGCTCCTCACATTTTTGGCTTCACTGACTCAGATTGGGCTGGTGATGTTGATGATCAGAAGTCTACTTCTGGCTTTTTCTTTTGTCTTGGCTCTGGTCCTATCACATTGTCATGAAAAAATAAGAATGATCATGCAATTTCATCTATAGAGGCTGAGAACATAGTTGTAGTCAATGCTAGTCATGAGATTTTATGGCTTTGGTAGTTGATGACTAAGTTTAGTTTTCCTCCTGATCGTCCCACTGTTATGTGGTGTGATAATCAAAGTGCTATTCACATTTCCCACAACCTGGTGGAGCATCAATGCACTAAACACATTGAGCTTCATATGCATTTCATCCATCAGTAGATTCAGGATGGTTTTCGTACTTTGGAGTACATTCCCACTGATGCACAGGTTGCTGGCATCTTCACCAAACCTTTTGCATCTTCGTGCTATCTTAAGTTGCGTTCTATGCTTGGGGTGATAGAAGTTGTCCTTGGGGGGTCTTCTTGAGGCCTTCCTTCATGTTTTTTTTAGCATGTTTCTTCTATCTCTTTTTGGAGAGGGGTTTTTCCCACAAGGTTTTCTCCTTTGTCTCTGGTTTATAGAGATTTCCTTGTATTGGGTACCTGATCAGGCCTTATTTCTGGGACCCATTTCCTACTTTGATAGCTGTGCTAGGTTAGCTTACCTCTTGAGCTTTTCTTAAGGGGGGGTGTTAGAGTAATTATGTCTTCACTTATTAATTAGATCACTTTGATTTAATTAATTAAGTTGTTTATTACTCTATTTTACTTAAGTTGTCTCTTAGGTGCATATAATATTTATATTAATTATTATGTGCAACCTAGCTTTTTACCTTTTTAGGGTTTCATTCACCTTATAGGTTGAACTCTTGTAATTATTGTTTAATCATCTTGGAATAGAATTTCTCTCACACTGCTTGAGATTTTCCAAGCTTTGTTTTTTGTCTCTTCAGCTTCCTTCCTGTTATAGGTCATTTGCATGCAGGGTCTGTCTCAAATCCTACAACAAGTTAGTGTGTAAACCAAAAATAAAAAAATAGAAAGATAAAGTGGAACCTGATAGAGGAACCCAAAATACAAGTTACATTACAGACCGAAAAGACATATACAGTGCAAGCGATAGACAAAACTGAAGGATAGTCAAAGCATGACCGATAAACATAATCGAAAGATAGTTGTAGCCCGCAAAAAGTGGATCTGACTTCCACATCAGATAAAGAAAGTGTATTCTATTTATAGGATATTTAATTATTTTAAATCCATTTCTTTAGGGACAAGAAACATTAATGTAAGTGTTTTAATCAATCTAACTGATTTAAAACACATAGACTAGGAGATCTAGGTATAAGTTGTAAACATGATCTTAGAGTTAACATTGTTTTTATCACAAATCGATGACATCAATCCATCTATAAATAGATGATGTAATTATTCATATGAATGTGAGTGTGAAAAAGAAAAAAAACAAGAGGAGAACAGAACAAGCACATCTATGGATTGAATTGAGAGTTTCAAGAACAAGAAGAACAAAAGGAGGATTTGGTTAGCAAAACCAAGAACAGAGGAAACCAAAAATCAAAGGTATTATTCAATCATAGTTAAGGTGATAATATTTTTATGTGAACTACATAGGATCTATATCAGAAATAGGAGATTGCATTTACCAGGTCAATTTGTAATTTGATATCATTCTAACAAGTGGAGCAAAGTGTAAAAATCCTTTCAAGGAAGGTGGATTTAACAGTCCAACATCAAATCTCTTAACCGAGTGCACACTTAACAGTGTTGCTAAAGCTCTTAATAGAGTAGACTTTAGAAGGTATCCACCGATACTCCTAACAAGGTAGATCATTAGAAGTGATCAAATTGTAAGCCTTAACTGGCCCCTTCCAATCTGCAGATATTGAATTTTTGTGGGTGCCATCCCCACCATAGTTTTTACATCCTAACAGGAGTTTTCTTTGATATCTTATCTTGTGTTATGTGTCAATTATGTTCATCAATGTTTCTATGAATGATTCACATGTTTATTAATGTTATGAATTGATATAACTCACATCAAGATAGTTTAGATCAAATTGAATGGACATGCAATTTATTACAAAGGTTAAGTGATTAAAAGATACAAAAAATTTTAGAGGTATTGATTCACCCCTCCCCTCTCAGTACTACTTCCCATTAATCTTAACAATTGGTATCAGAGCTAAGTCTCTTCTTGATAAGATTAAAGGCTTAAGAGCAAAGATCATACAATGGAGAAGTACAGAATTGATAAAAATATTGAGAACAAAAGGCTTGAAATTCAGATGTTCTATGAATAGTATAAAGAAGCCATAATCAGTGTGAGATAGTTACTGGATGAAAGAAAGAAAATGGAATCTCGCTGTAATGAGGTTGATTATCAAGAATAAGAGATACCATATTTCTTTGAGTCTTCAGGATCAACTACAAGAAAGGCATTAGATACATCAGAAGAAAGCATCACAAGCCTAACTGAAACCAATCTACATATGGATCGACCAAGTTAAATCTTTGCAAATCAGTCAAGAGACACAGGTGGTAAGGATGATTAATGTCATGAATAATGCTAGATAGGCTAAACAAGAAAGAATACTAGCTATTGATGATATAAGAAAGATCACAGAAAAACTACATGAAAAGGAGACTGAAATACAAAGACTTACAAAGCATCACCATGAGATAAAAAATCAGATTATTCTTATGAGTCAAGAGGCAAAAAAAATAAATGTTGAACTCATTGAAAGAATAGAAGCTATCAGTGAACTAAGGGATGAGAATTAAAATCTAAAGCATGAATTAAGAATACAACAACAACATAATGAAATTGTCAAAAAGGCTGAAGAAAGCAATAAAAGAATGGATGGTTTTCTTGAGGGACAACAAAGAGTCAACAACAACAATGGTCTAGGCTTTACCAAAAATGGAGAATCATCAAATCAATCCAATCCAAAAAAATGTCTATGAAAATCCAAGACGAAGAAAGCTTACATGTAATCACTATGGAAAGCAAGGCCATACATCAAATGTATGCAGAGGAAAAATGAAAGGTATTCCTAAATCTACATCTTCATTCATAGGATTTTGTTATACATGTAACAAGAAAGGTCATAAAGCATATGAATGTAAGTCTGAGATGAAAAAACCAAAGAAGGAAACCTACATGGACAAATACCGTCCTACATGAAAAATGAATGGGCACACACCTCTTGAATGCTAGAAAAGGAAAAGACAATCATGGAAGCCTAAAGGTAAAGAAACTCCCTATCAATCAAAGAATTTCAATAAACAATATGTATGGGACTAAAATACTTGCACAAATTGTACAACATGTGGAAGTTATGGTCACATTGCTGCAAACTGTATGAGACTATGGACTAGAAAGTCTAGAGGTTAGACTAACTCCGGAATGGAATGATTACACTATCATAAAGTTGGTCATCTCAAGAAAGACTATCGAGACCAAATGACAGAGACAAGCACATATCCCAATGGAAACACCATTGAAGATATTCGGAGGGCTAGAGACAAAATGTGGAGAAAAGCTTCAGGCAATGGTGGAGCTAGAATGAGCAATGCAAATGGTGACACCCCAGCCAATGGATCCAGTGACATCACCAACCCCAGCTAAGAAAAAAAAGTAAGTATGGAACTGCATTACCCCCAAGCTATTACTTTACATCAGTTCCATAATATAATGATATAATTCCAAATTAGCATAAGAAAGATGCATCATGGTTGTACTTATTAAAATATGTGTTAACTATTCTTTTTAGCATATATACCGAAACTCGTCGGTATACACTCCAAGTTAAGACTGCCTAAATTTACTGAGGAGCATCAGTTAAAAGAAAAATTTTCTAGTATAGAACAAGCCGCGTCGCTAAACAAGCACATGAGAAAGTTGTCAGTGTTACCGAAACCTATCGGTAAAAGAAAAGTGAATATCAACTGCTCTGAAATGTTGTAAGTGTCACCAATGGAAGTAAAGTCTTCACTGACAAACTCATTCTTCATACACTAATGAGTTGGTGAGCATTTTTGACATGCATTTTAGGGTAATGACTATAAATAGGGCATCAGAACAACTCATTTGTTTATGACACCCAAAGCAGAGTGAGCGAAGGTGATTTTCAAGCAGAAAGAAACTAAGCTATAGAGAGATCATGACTCGACCTCTAGCACTCCAAAAAAGTTTAGAGGTCTTTGCAAGGACAAATAGTAAGTTCTTCAAGACCGACAACCTTATTTTCACGCATTACATAGAAGCCCTAATTTTCTAAAAATGGCATCTACTTCATGAACTGTGAAATATAAGAATACAAAGAAAGATGAATTCAAGCTCATCAAGAACATGGCATGTGAGGAACCAAATTTCAAGATTCATCTAGAGGTTGCCTCACAAACTAACAACACTGGTGCATTTTCATACATTCTAGCCAGGGTTTTGCTGGTTGAAGACGTCTGATCCTTCATACACTGCAAGATTGTAGAGATTGGAACATCAGAAGTAGAAGAATCTTACAAGAAGCTTTGTAATGATGATGGAAAACTTAAGGAAGAGCACAAACACATTGAGGTGAAAGAGATCACCAATTCCCTAATGTTTCTGAAGGTCTTCAAAATCGATTGGATTTAGTTAGTATTGAGTAGAATGCATAACAACAAGTTATGGTTAGATGAACCAAAGGCAATAACCCAAGATGTCATCCAAATGGTCACCAGTTACCCTATAACTAATAAAGTAAAGGCAATGAAGCATCAACCAAAGGCAGAGACCGAAAAGATGATAGGAGCCAAGTGGGATGGCCGTGGTTTAAAAGTAACAACAATTACTGATGATGAGACTAAGTTTGGTGCATGTGTTTTGGGTTACAAATTCTTCCAGGCAAGTAGACTAAACAACATAACATCAAGTTCAGTGGACACAGCCTAAAAAATTGTGAAGAAGGGTACACAGTTGGACTTATCTCAGCTACTCCTAAATTAGTTGAAGGACAATCTAAAGATAATCAGGAATGCAAAGTCAAACACCTGTAAGTTTGGCTCATTAATTATATGTATCTTATTCTATTTTCAAGAAAAGTTTCCATCGGTAGGAGATATGAAATGGGACAACACCGAACTGGTCACCATGCAAATCAATGATCACATAGCTGCATTTGGAGATAATTTTGAAATAGTCATGGATGAATACTTCAATGTATTCAAAGACTGAATGAAAAAGAGGGTAATAATCCCTAAGAAACTCATTGGGAAATATAAGGATGAGATATGATTCATGGTTGACACAGATAATACTTACATCAAACCCATTGTAGCAAGGACAACATGGTTGCAACCATTGGAATATGAGATCAACATTGATCTTGCAACAAAGGAAATTGATGCCTTAATCAATGAACCATTGGACAAGAAGCAACCAAGGTTTGGCACATATGAAGAGGCCAAGTCAAGAATTAAATCAAGCCTTGTTGTCAAGAAGATAGTCAAAAAGAAGGAAAAAATGGTGAAGAATCTCAAGAAGATTCTATCAGTAACCGAGGAAGAAGCTGAGCAAGATGAATAAATTGAACAAGAGGAGGAAACTGAAGAACAGTTGTCTATCAGTAAAAATGAAGAAAAGAATGAATTTGAGGAAATGAAGTCAGATTCACCACCTCCTCCACCATCTAAGAAACCAAGGACTACAGCTACTTCAAGGACAAGAAGCCAAACATCCAAAGAATCTACTCCTTCACCTCTAAAGAAAGGAAAGGTCAGAACTTACAAGATAAAAGCTCCTGCACTGAAAAGAGGACAGAACAATAAAGGTAGAAAATTCATCAAAACCTGAGAGGACATAGAAAACACCAACCAAGATGAATCCTTAGAGGCAAAAAATGTCAAGGTAAAAGAACCTGACACTATTGATGGCATTTGTGTTTATATTGCAAATTCTAGATCTATTATAGATCCGCACATTAGAAAATGGCAGAAACAAAATCAAGAAGATCATAATAAAATTAAGGAAGCCATCATAGTTAAAATGTATAACTTATGTACCAATAAAATTTGAAGGAAGTTATGTACCATAGGAACTCATGGATAGATTATCCTCTCATTGGAAATTTGCTTTGAAAAATGAGAAAGAAATTAGAGAGAGTACTTGTTTCTCTAATGCCACCTAAATCTAAAAAGGTAGAGATAAATGAGATGATGGAGAAACGCAAGAAGGAATTCTCACCAAAGCTAAGGGCATATAAATTTCTTGAGGGAAAGTTGATTGAATTTGAACAAGATAGCCACAAGAAATGGCGCAAGATTATGAACAGACCAATTGAGGAAGAAAGCCCCGACAAAGACCTTCAACAACAAGATGTTGATAAGGAAACTCAAGATGATACTTCCATTGAGTTAGATAAAGAAGAGGATGATACAATAGGGAATAAGACTGCAGATATTGCAAATGATACATGGGATGATACCAAAAATGACAACATTGTGGATACCAATGTCATTGACATTAATGATGACCCAACAGATGAAATCAATAAGGATGAAGATGTCACTGTTGAAAAATATACAACTGATGAATAGGACACATCAATTGATAGTGCACATGTGAACATTCCAGGCAAACTACCAATATTGACACAAGCTATCAATATCATGCAAGAAACAAGCAAATCACCTGAGAAGGAAACTCCAAAGGATGTAGGAGAAGAAGCCACAAAAGAGAACACTGACGGTTAGCAAAACATCAGAGATACTCAAGATGTAACTGACACTAACAAGGTTACTAAAGGAGATAAGGACAAAGATGCAGAGATTGAATACAAGAATGAATAAACCAAGGAAAATGATGCAAAGGACACCAATGAAGGAGACAAACCAAAAGATGGTACTCCTAATAAAATAGACAAGGATGCTATCGACAATGTTAAGGTGGATGTGGAGACATCTGTAGACACCTGACAAGCTGAAACTGACACCAAGAAGCATAAAGAAGCACAACAGGTCACATCATCAATTACAATAGAAAAGGCTAAGAAATTGGCAATGGTACTACATTCTACTAAGTCACAGAAGAAGAAGAAGACAAAGAAGAACAAGTTAGAGGTTACACTAGATGAAATCATTGTAATATCGAAGTGTGACCCCTCTACACTTGACATGGATGCATTACAATAATATGGAGAGATATGCCAGAGGAAGGCATTGCAAGAGAAGCTAAAGAAATAACATAGGGACTCCATGGTACTAGAGACAACATGGGACATTCTACATCAAATTATACCCAATGTTGATATTGATCAAAGAAAGCCTATACTTGATCAACTAGCTACCCTCAACGATGCAATAACAACTTAGAACATTGATGCTAAGAAGGCAATTGAGGAGAGAGCCAAAATGAAGTACCAACAGAAGCTCATAGAAAAGATCAGCCAAGAAGTGGCAAAAAATAAGATAAAGATATTAGAATTCATATTTGAATTAGACCCCATCATATTTGAAGCTATAACCTTAATTCAAAAGCTGAGCACAATAGAAAAGCTCACTAAAGAAAATAGCGACAATATAGCAAAGCTAGATGCAGATCTAGCAGACAGTGTTGTATGCACCCTAAAATGGTTGCCTAGAGTATGGGCCCCGATTCTTCAATTTATCAATTTCCTGAATCAATGCTTTGCAACATTTTAATTCAAATCAATTTCCTTGATCAAATTGTAATTAATTCAATTATTTCAATATTTCCTAAGGTTTGATCATTTCATCAATTATCTTATTTAATTAAAAGAAAACAATTCCTTTTTATTAAATAAAATAATCTTATTTAATTAAAATCCTTTTTTAATTAAATAATCTTATCTTATTTAATTAAAATCTCTCTTAATTAAATAATATTATCTTATTTAATTAAATATCTCTTTTTAATTAAATAAAATAATCTTATTTAATTAAAATAAAATCCCTCTTTTAATTAAATAAAATTTCCACTTAAATCCCTCTTTGTGATAAAAAAAAGGAAATAAATTAAATAAAAATAAATAAAGTTCCTTTTTCTACACATCTTCCTAAGTGGTGGGCTTTTTGCCTCTTAATCATAGCCTTTGATTTTGCCTTTTGAAGATATGAGCACATGGATCAACCAAGATTCAATCTCCACCATTGGTCATTTCTTTTTACCTTCTAATCTCACCATCCATTGCTCTTTAAAAGGAAACCTCTCCTTCTCATTTGGAGATACAATTTTATGCTATTGTTATGCTGTAGGTTTGGAGAGCGATTTTAGAGGAGAGTTTGAGCATTTGAGCTTGAACCATGCAACTTTTTCTTCTTGTCTTCTTCTCTCATGCATTTATGACAATCCATTTAGAGTATATTCATGTTAATTTAGATTCATATTTCCTTTCAATAGATTAATCTTGCATATTTCTCTCATAGATTAGCTTGCATATTTCCTTTCATGCATTTTTATCATATAGATTAGTTTCCTTCCATGCATTGTTATCATATAGAATATTTTTCATTTTCATTTGCATGCATATTTGGTGATCATGGAGCCTAGAATTCTTCCTCTTCCTCTTTGAATCTCTCTTTTCATGGTGTACTTGCATGGGCATAACTAGGTCTAAACTAAGGGCCTCCATTACAAACTCTTTCACTCCATAAATAGGGAGCTATGAGTCTCCATTTGAGACCTCATTCGTGAGCAATCTTGGATATAATGACTCATAGAAGTGTGTCACATTTTCAACACACATTTTTGGATATAATCCTTGATTCAGCTTTATCAATCCTATCAATTTTTCCACTTGGGGAAACCTTGATTGAGATTATTATCTTGGACATGTCAATTACCTATTTAAAGGGGTGTTGCCCTTGTCTTTTTCAATCATCTTATCTTTGTCCTGATGTGTTCTCATTTGTCGATCACACGTCTGGGTTGTTTTGTGATCCCAAATCGACCTCACACTTCAACTGCATTCTTTGACTACATGTGTTCCCATAAAGATCACACATTAGTCAAAGAGGGGTAAATGTATGCACCCTAAAGTGGCTGCCTGACTATGGGCCTCCATTCTTCAATTTATCAATTTCCTGAATCAATGCTTTGCAACATTTTAATTCAAATCAATTTCCTTGATCAAATTGTAATTAATTCAATTATTTTAATATTTCCTATGGTTTGATCATTTCATTAATTATCTTATTTAATTAAAAGAAAACAATTCCTTTTTATTAAATAAAATAATGTTATTTAATTAAAATCCCTTTTTAATTAAATAATCTTATCTTATTTAATTAAAATCTCTCTTAATTAAATAATATTATCTTATTTAATTAAAATATCTCTTTTTAATTAAATAAAATAATATTATTTAATTAAAAGAAAATCCCTCTTTTAATTAAATAAAATCCCCACTTAAATCTCTCTTTGTGATGAAAAAAGGAATAAATTAAATAAAAATAAATAAAGTTCCATTTTCTACACTTCCTAAGTGGTGAGATTTTTGTCTCTTAATCATAGCCTTTGATTTTGCCTTTTGAAGATATGAGCACATGGATCAACCAAGATTCAATCTCCACCATTGCTCATTTCTTTTTACCTTTTAATCTCTACCGTCCATTGCTCTTTAAAAAGAAACCTCTCTTTCTCATTTGGAGATACACTTTTATGCCATTGTTATGCTGCAGGTTTGGAGAGCGATTTTGGAGGAGATTTTGAGCATTTGAACTTGAACCATGTACAAATTCTTCTTTTCCTCTTCTTCTCTCATGCATTCATGGAAATCAATTTAGAGTAGATTCATGTTAATTTAGATTCATATTTCCTTTCAATAGATTAATCTTGCATATTTCTTTCATAGATTATCTTGCATATTTCCTTTCATGCATTGTTATCATATAGATTAGTTTCCTTCCATGCATTGTTATCGTATAGAATAGTTTTCATTTTCATTTTCATGCATATTTGGTGATCATGGAGCCTAGCATTCTTTCTCTTCCTCTTTGAATCTCTCATTTCATGGTGTACTTGCATGGGCATAACTAGGTCTAAACTGAGGGCCTCCATTACAAACCCTTGCACTCCATGAATAGTGAGCTATGAGTCACCATTTGAGACCTCATTCTTGAGAAATATTGGATATAATTAATCATAGAAGTGTGTCACATTTTTAGCACACAAGTGCTAGTAGCCTAACCACAAATGGGGACAATGCAATAAAAATGAATTATGAGAAAATAATTGAGGTAAAAAGGTTAGGGCAAGAGCTATGGGAAGCAGAAACACATTTCAGAGAAGAAGTAACCAAGCTACAAGCTCAACTTCTGCCAAATATTACACTGCTCCAACAACACATCAGTTCTACAAGACAACTGATAGGAACTCCTGAGATGCCTGTAGCAGACAACATCTATGATATGCATTCAAAGATCACACTTGAGCATGTGGATTTGGAGAACCTCAAAGAGAAATGGGAGAAAATGATGGAAGACATGAAGTCTTCACACTCCCATATTTTTTATAATCTCTAAGGTAAATAACTTTTGCTCTTAATATCAAATAAAGGGGTAAATGATATAAGTACAAAATAAAAAGGGAAAATGTTATGTACATTTATTCTAATGAGCAAAAGGTAGATATGTATATGTATATTCATAAAAGGTGTAAGATCAAAAATTTGGATTGCATATGAGGTCTTCTATAATATATGATAAGAGACCCCAAGTCAAATTTTAGTCTTATACACTTAATTATTATGATAAGGAGTTGAGAATACTTGTAAAGAACTATGGAGTAAAATACCTACCTCATATCATAGCAGATTTGAAGAATGTTGTTTTTTGAGGTCTGTACTCTATTTCTGGAAAATCTAAAGTATGTTCCAGAACAGAAACACAAAGACAAACAAAACCCATAAATATTTTTCCAATCCACCACCTTGTTGAGAAAAAGGTCAACCTTGACCCACAAATGTCACCCCGGACCCAATAATCTCGACCCTGACCTGTGCTGCCTCGAAATAATTTTTTTTTTTAGATCCTAATAGTTCGTTGAAAAGGGTATCCAAATCTGGTCTCAAGTCCCATGTCTGGTACCTATAACTCCCAAAAATATCACCTGCAAATATCTGAAAAAGAGGGTTTTGGGGTGGCTATATAGGGTTTTTCCTTAGTCAAACCCCCATTTTGGTGATCTCCACCTCCACAAATAGCCAAATATAGAATGTATGTGTGTGTGCTTTGCTCTTTCGAAAGAGTCTTTAAATATGTAATATCAATATCTAACCTTCTTAGATTAACAATCCTAATATAACATAGAAATGAGAAAGAAATGCATAGATTTGAATATGATAAAGAAAACATACCAAGCCCTCAAGGCTAAAGTACTCCTACCAACTCACAATCCATAATTTTTGCCCCATGATAATGTCCTTTGAATGCTTGAATATTGAGAATGGTAGATCTAATAGAGAAGAAAACCTTCTTGCTTCAATGAAGATCTACAATACTTTGTCTAAAAAAATGCTTGAATGTCTCAACATGTCCTCATAAATTTGTCCTTCTATATCATCCTCTTTCTTAATTGCACCATCATTGCATCATGTCATCCCCCAATTTGTTTTCATCCTCAAATGAAGGCAAACGAGAGTTTTATATAGAGATCTCAATATAGGTCTCCTAGGACAATGCGAGGTACCCAAATTAAAATTTCACCTTGAATCATGGTCCAATCACAATCACAAACCAAGGAGGGAATGAATTAAATTAAATATCAGAGAAAACACTTTCGCATCCGAACCCGGGGACCTAATTTAAGTTTAGAACCCCGATAACCTCCAGAATTGAAAGCGGGGACCAACACCCGATAGAGGTCTATGTCAACCTCACCCTTGACCTAGGTCAAGGTTGAACTTTCCCCTGACCTAGTTCAAGGTCAACCTCAACCCTGACCTAGGTCAGGGTCAATTATTACCTTGACCTGAGGTTTCAGGTAGGTCACCTAGTGGTATCTGTGAGATTCCCAGGTTAGCTGGGGACCTAGGAAGGTGATGGAACATTCCAAAATGCTGGGAAGAAGGCCTAGAGGCCTAGAGAGAGTATGATGAGGTATAGGAGGGAAAACACATAGGTCCTAGTTAGAAAATAGATTCATGGGGAGGGAAACCAAGGAGAATCCATAAGATCCTAACCCTAATTTCACCTAATCATGTAGAATCAAACACAAATGTATCCTAAATGCAAATCTACTATGCAAGCACACTAAAATGAAGGTGATAAACCTACCAAAATGGAATTTCTTCCATTTTAATATGATACATTTAGCCCCCACTTTAGCTTAGATATAACACTATGTGAGTATGCAAGCTAAAGTAAGAAAACATCAGAAAGTAAAAAGGATATAGCCAAGCCCTCAATGTGGAGATCCTGCAAGAAAGCATTAGTACCCGCAACCTGCAGCACACCAGGTTAATAAAAATCCATGGAGCACCTAAGCCTTACTATGATGATCTTGAGAAGTATATAAATCCCCTTATGCCCCCCATGTTTTGGCTTACTAATTCTTGAAAGGTGAAACAGGGTGATAAGGTAAATTCTATACACTTAATATGCAGTTTATTGAAAAAATCTTTTCCTAAACTAGTTATAAGGGTCCTAAACCTTCCTAAACTAACTCAAGAGGTTGGGTATCTGAATCATGATTCCAATGCCTCTAACAGCACTAAAAATGGAGCTACCTGTAACACCCCAAAATTGGCACCTAACAACCTAATCAATTTTGGTGCATTTTCTCATCCTCGAAGTCCTATTTTACTAGGCAGATTCTTCTCCTAATTGACTTCAATTGACTGAGTTTCAAATGCAGAAAACCCAAATTTGCATAAATACAACATTACATTTAATTCCTAAATCTTAAATGATTATTAGCTAAAATCCCTATGATTAATTGATTTAATCCTAAAGTCCTAAGTACTTTTAATTAAATCGAATACACCCTCTTTGGCTAATATACATAAAAGGAATTGAAGGGTTATTTTATTAATTGAATGAATTATCCTCAAAAGGAATTCCATAATTCCATATGAAAAGACACTTATGTGTC